>JANHAO010007544.1:0-20054 GCA_026873985.1 Saraca asoca | reverse complement strand
ATAATAGACGTTACAAAATCACACACGTTCATACTAAAAAAAACGAAAAAAAGAAAAGAGAAAGAGGGGAGAAGGGGGGGGGGGGGGGGGGGGGGGGGGGGGGGAGGCAAAAGAAGAAGACTCTTTTCCCTGATGACTATAATGGGATAATCCATGTCACTAATAGAAAGTCCCCTGACCTTTCTCACTGCCAGACTCACAGCCCACACTCTCGATCTCAAAATAAAATGATGAGGACTACCATCAATTACCAAGCAGGACACTATCCTTTTTTAACTTAACTTCTGGTGAAGTTAAAAAAATGCAAACCCCTTTAACTAGCCACCAGGAAATAAACATCATTCCTTCCTGCTACTCAACACCATCATATACTGCAGTCCAACGGTAGACCCCTGTTGACACCCCCATTCTCAATTTGACCAGACAAGGGAATTACAACAGCTCATGCAGTCAATCATTACCTAGGGTTCCAAGAGGCTGTCCCACAACAGCCTCCTCTCTCAACATGAGGTTTTTAGCTTAGATTTGTAGAGGTCTTAGTTGCCCCTCTACAATTCTGAGATATAGACAGCTAATCAGGGAGTATCATCCTCAGTTTCTACTTCTGTTTGAGACTTTCCAACCAATTAATAAGTCACAATCCATTTTGTCTTCTCTTGGTTTTTAGAACATAGTTGGCACTGATGCAACTGACCATAAGGGAGGTCTCATCGTAACTTGGATAACTAGATTTCAGATTCAAGTGCTCTCATCCTCCCCCAATAGGATACACTTGAAAGTGAAATCCACTCAATTCCTAGTATTCATCCTCACTAGGATTTATGCCCCCCCACATCTTCAAGAAAAACACAGATTATGGACTTCTATCAGAAATGTCTACAAAAATGACATTTGCAACTTCTCCAATCCCCGGCTTTTGATGGGGGACTTTAATCTGGTCTTGATTCCTTCTAAAAAGATCAATCACTGCACAAATATCCCTGGAGCTCAAGATTTTCAAGAAGTTATTTTTGAATATGGGCTCTGTGATTTTTTTCTACAGGAAACTGGTTCACATGGACTTAAATTGGGAGGGGGTTGATTCTGTATGGGAGAGACTTGACAGAATGCTATGTAATAATCAATGGATAAATTGCTTCCCCTGCTCTAAGGTCCAAGGCATTCCCCTCTCTGCTTCTAATCACTCGCCTATTCAGCTCTCCACTATGATAAACACAGAATACAAACATCATAATTTTCAATTACAAGCTCACAAGACCACTCATCCTTAATGCCCAATTGTGGTACAACAGACATGGAATAATCAGTTTAATGGTTCTCAAGCTTTTAGACTAGTATCCAAGTTAAATCAAACTAAAAAAACACCTAAAACAGTGGGATAAAAACACTTTTGGGCAAATCCAACACCAAATCAAAGACCTCTAATCCCAGTTACAACAATTCTAGGGCCGACAAGATATTTTAATAAGCAATCAGGAAAAATCTATAAGAAACAATTAGAATATATTTTAGATTGTCAGCAAACTATCTGGGCCTAGAAAGCTAAACAACTTTGGTTCATAAATGGAGACAGAAATACACACTACTTTCATACAGTGGTGAACAGGAAAAGAGTCAAACACAAGATGCTTACTATTCAAGGTCAGAATAGATGTATCTTGACTGATCCTCAATCTATCAAGAGAGCTACATCAACCACTTTTAGTCTCTCTTCAAACCTAGGCAACTTCTTGACCATATGATAACCTTCTTTAGCAGCTCGCAATCCCAAAATTGATTGAAAGGCGCAAAACTCTATTGCTCACACCTATTCAAGCATGGGAATTGGAACAAGTTATCAGAGATACCCCTTCAGATAATGTGCCAGGCTCTGATGGCTCCACTGGCAGGTTCTTCCAACACTTCTGAAACATAGTGGACAGGGATGTGTCAAGCATGATTTTCTCCTTTCTAGACAGAGGTTTTCTCCTCATATCCCTAAATGAGACATTCATAGCTCTCATCCCCAAGGGCATACGCATTTTTAGATTTTAGACCTATCAACCTTTGTAATGTGGTTTGCAAATTCATTATAAAACTCTCAGTTCTCAGATTTCAGCCCATTCTATAAGAAGTAATAACTCCATTCTAGAATTCCTTAGTCAGAGGTAGACTTATAACTGATAACATTATGCTTGCATCTGAGATAATATATTATATAAACCACTGCAAAGGCAAAAAGCACCACTGGGCAACTCTGAAAGTGGACTTCAATAAGGCTTATAACACTATTTCTTGGTAGCTTATCCAACTTGTTTTGCAACAAATGGACTTTCCCCCTCTCTGGATCCAAATCTTGATGCAATGCATCACAATCATGTCATATAAAATCCTTGTCAATGGGGAACCCACATATAGTTTCTATCCTCAATGTGGCTTAAGACAAGGAGACCCCCTTTCACCCTACATTTTTATCATATGCATTAACATATTATACTTAGTGCTAGAAAGAGCCAAGAATAGCAAAGACATTTAAAGGGTCAAACCAACAAGAAGGGTTCCTATGGTCAATCACCTCTTCTATGTAGATGACATGTTCCTTTTCTTTAAAGCTTCTACCCATTCTTGCAACAAGGTCAAATAATTGTTCCATAGCCTTTCTATGATGTTTGGCTTGCAATTGAACCCTTTGAAGTCAATAATCAAATACAGCCCATACATTTCCAAGAAGTTCAGACAAATTATGACAGGAATATTAGTAGTTAAACAGGTGTCCAAAATTGGAACATACCTTGGTACCTACATTGATGGACATCAAGATAGAAAGGGCATTGAGAATGAAGTCCTTGAAAAAATCTATAAAAAGCTGCAAGGATAGAAGGCTAATATGTTGTCATAGGCTGCAAGATTAGTCTTATGCAAAAGTGTCATTAATTCCATTCCCATATACCAAATGTCCATTACTGTCTTGTCTAAGCACTGCCAACAAAAGATTAAGTAGATTATCAAATACTTTTGGTGGAAAGATACTGCTAATAGAAATACTACCCACTTAGTTTCCTGGGATGCACTCACTACTCAGATAGCCATGGGTGGTCCAGGCTTTAGAATAATGGAAGAATTTAATCAAGCCTTAGTCTGCAAGCAGATTTGGATAATCATCTGTCAACCATTTTCTCTACTAGCTTAAATCTTTATATCCAAATATGGTAAAGGCTAAATAGAAGATATCTTTCAAACCAGATCAAACCCATCTTGGAGATGGAGAAATATCATTGTTGTTTCTAGCCTAATCCAAGACCATTTTTAATGGCAAGTGGGAAGTGGGCAATCTATTAGCATTAGAGGTCTTTATTGGAAGACAACGACTGGACCTTGACTTCCAAGGTTACAAGTAGTTAGTGACCTTACTGACTCTTCATCCAAGAAGTGGTACATTCACAAACTACAGGCAATATACACCCTACTTATAGCTAACCACATCTGTCAAATCCCTCTCTCAATTATAGGAACCCCTGATTCACTAGCCTGGACTGCTTCAGCCACTGGCTCCTATACAGTTTGCAAAGGCTACCAAACTCCCACATAATACTAAGCCCCAAGAGTCACCGACTTTCTATGGGATAAGTTCTCAAAATCGCATCTTCTTCCTAGAGTAAAAATTTTTCCTTGTAAGTTGTGTAAACATATCTTACCAACTGCAGATTTCTTTAATCAAAGACATATTGGAGTCCCCTCCCTCTGCTCACTTTGTGAACTTCAAAATGAAACATGCTAGCATCTATTCATCCTATGCCCATTCTCTACAATTCTTTGGTTTGGATCTCCTTCTGTGAGACTAGAATATTTATAGCCATCGAATGTGGCTCACTGGATCAAGACCTGTGTTCTGCAGGGGTATTCAACACCTCAGTTGCATGACCACCTTGCATATCCAATGGTCCTCATCCTTTATACCATATGATTTTGCAAGAATAGAGTGATTTTCCATGGAGAAACTCCCAACCTTTGCACTACTTGAAAAGGTTGCATAGTTTCATGCAATATTATGCTTATATGGAAGACAAGTTTACCACAAGCCAAACTTTACACTTCTCCAATGTAGAAATGTCTATCACATCCAATGCCAGTGTTCCAAACCAATTGGTTGTATAAATTCATCACTCTATTTTCAGCTTTAAATACAACAATTGCAAGTACAGATGCTGTCAAATTTTAGTACCAGAAGGAAGGATTGATATTACCAAAGGCTTTTTCGTCCTCCCCGCACCAACATCAAAGCAACATACACACTTTCGAGCCCTCAGACTCCTCCTTACATCCACCCCTATCACCACATCATCAAACTTTTGTCTGGGAATGCCCACTGCCAACTCCATTTCAATCCTACTTAATCTTGAAAAAGCTCCATTGCAATTTCAAGTCATAACTCAAGAAATTGTTGCTTTACTTGGAACTTCAGCACTTTCTAAGTATAGTTAGCTTCCCCATTGCAACAAGTCCCTCACTTGACTAGGCTTGTTTTAGCTACCAAAGACATAGGCAAATGGTATTTTTCCTTCTCTTATTAAATGTCTATTGTGTAATGGAAAAAAATCGAAATTAGAATACAATTTTAAGAACTAAGATTTGTACCTTGCAATTCCCATTACATTATATCTTTTCATTTGGAAAAAGTATATCACATTATGCCAATGTAGGATGCAACTTTCCAAAAAGTTAGCAGTAGTTAAATTCTTACATAGCTTTTAGCAGCTTAGTCATCAATAAACTCCTCTGTCCCTTTGATCAGGTGGATGGACAAGAGCTCACCATTGTGGTGGGGTGTCCCAGCAACTTTGTATGTATTTAATGACACCAATAGACATTTGAGTTACTTCAACTAAACAACATATGTGGATGCATAAAATTAATTTTTTACTTACCAGCTTCCTCTTATGCTCAAACATAGAGGTAGAATCAGTGTGCACTGAACTACCAGTAAGGGATGGACAATTTTTTTTTTTGGTTGATCTCCTGCTTCTTCTTGAAGTCATCCTTTTCCCACTCATTTAGGAGATCCCTGAATATCACATCCTATCTAGCAAGGCTTTGTAGCCAATTGCTCTTTGGTTAGATCCTTTATAACTTCATTTTTTTTAATGAAAAAGAAGATATTATTAAAAAAGTGAAATGATTACAAATAAAAAAAAGCTTATAAGAGTGGAGAGTCCATCATACTTTATTGCTATAGTTGGCCTTGTGCTCATAATTATTTTATACTAAGTGATTCATCTTAGGCTTCCACTTGTAAGTGGATTGCATTCATTCCAAATAAGATAGAATTATGCAATAAACATTTAAAAATACTTATAAATATTATTGAAGCATTTAGGTATAATACTCATCGACTAGGAGGTGAACCAATGGCCCCATAGTGTATGTACATAGTGGACAGCTTGTCTAATGGTACCTGTATATAACAAGTGATATCCCTATCTGGGTTGTTAGGCCTGGCAGCAATCGGGCTTCAGATCAAAATAAAGAACCACATAGATAAATAAATAAATAAACATAGTCAAATAAAACCTCAAAATCATAAGATAAAAGAAGCTATTTATGAATTGTTTTCTGGGTGAACCAGCACCTTACATCTGCATCTTGCCCCACAAAAAGGCAGAGGCTGTTGTTAGCAAGCATAGGGTCCTTGAATCTACTATTGAGACCCATCAGATAATTGTGGCTATAGCTGGGGTTGTGATGGTAGAAGTGTAAGTGACTACAATTAAGTCTATGATGGTGGCTATAATGGTTGTAATGGCAGCAACGGTAGTTGTTGTCACAACTTTTACGAGGAGGATGCCATGCAGTGATGGTAATGTGTCCACCTCAACCTCCTTTCCCAAATGGAAAAACTTGTGGAATTTTGCCATCAACACAACCGTGCAAATATACATGGTCAACAAGTAATATACTAAAAATAATTTCAAAAATCCAATCCCATGGAGAATTGATCTAATCTTTTTAAGTACTAAAATTGTCTTGGATTGATTTTATTTGTAAATAATTAAAAAATAAAAATTTAATAAATATAAAATCAAATAAATAAAATGAAAAACTTCAACAGAACAAAAATTGTAATTGATAAGAATCAAGAGATGTTCCTAGGGTCTACAACTTCACCTATTTTGAATGAATTGAAATTATTATTTTCTATTGATCATCACCACCTCCTGTTGTCAATCAATATTCTAGCATACTAATCACCTTCTTCCACTATAAAAAAAAACTCATGATTTCCTACATAACAGTCCGTTGGTAAATCCATCAGAAATAGTAATCAAATTTGATAAGGTATTTAATTACAGACCACTAAAATCCATCAGAAACATTTTGAAAACTCCGTCAGAAATTAGTCATGCATTAAAATCTATCATTAAATCCATTGGAAACCTTTTAAAAACTCTATAAAAAAATCGATCATACATTAAAATTTGTCGATAAATCCATCAAAAAATGGGCATAAATTTTTTAAAAAAATGTTTACTTCTTTCGATGGATTTTAATGTATGATCACCTTCCAAGGGAATTTCCATTGAAAATTTGAAAAACCTTAAATGCCCATCTACACAGTCTTGTCTCTTATCTTCTTTTTTTTTTTTCTCCTTCCTCTATCAAACTAGAACTCTATCTTGCTTTCCTAACTTGATTCTTGTACTTTCGATGTACTTTTCACAAATCTAAATCGTGTAAATTATTTTTATTGTTTTATTTTACATTTTTACCAATTATTTTTATTAAATTATTATGGATTTTATGATTTAATTAGCTTTTCTTATTCTGATGTATGTAGTTTTGTATTTAAGTTTATTTATGAGTATTTACTAGTTTTCTTGATTGAACAATGAAGTTAGTATATATTATGAATTATTATTTAATTAATTGTTCACAATTTTTCATGTTGCAGGAGTTAATTTTTAATTATTAGTTTTATTTTCTTGCATTTTGAATTAAGATTGATTAATTATATATTTTGAATTATATTCACGAATTACATATGCTTTGAATTAAATTAAGTATGATTAAGGAGTTAGATGACATACTTGATATTGTTATTGATATTGCTTTAGAAATTATGTATGTTTTGAGTTAAAACCTATTTTTAAATTAGAAATTATATATATTTTGATTTTGTTAATTTTTGAAATTAATAACTAAATTGTAGATATTAATTATTAATTTGATTGTTGCTTTACATTAAAAATAGATATTAATTATTGACCAATCCAACCACCAACATTTAGAGGCAGAGGATGGCTCACTAGTCAGTAGCTGCAACAGGAAGATGATATCCAGGATGAGGAGACTCATACCTTACCAATTGATGGCTCATTGCCAGTTGAGGCATATCGGTGTTCAAATCCTTCTCTAGCTAATGGCTCATTGCCAGCTGAGGTGTGAAGGCACTCAAATATTTCTCTGGCTAATGGCTCATTATCTATTAAGGCACATTGGTACTCAATTTATTGCTAGTTGATGGCTCATTGCCAGCTAAGGTACATTGGTGCTCAATTTCTTACCAATTGATGGCTCATTCTTGCCAGTTAAGGTACATTGGTGCTCAATTCCTTGCAAGCTGATGGCTCATTGCTAGTTAAGGCACATCGATGCTCAATTCCTTGCCAATTGATGGCTCATTGCCAATTGAGGCACATCAGTACTCAATTCATTGCTAACTGATGGCTCATTGCCAATTGAGGCACATCGGTGCTTAATTCATTGCCAATTAATGGCTCATTGCTAGCTGAGGTACATTGGTGCTCAATTCCTTGCCAGCTGAGGCACATCAGTGCTCAAATCCTTCTCTAGCTAATGGCTCATTACCAGCTGAGGTGTGAAGGCACTCAAATCCTTTTGTAACTAATGGCTCATTATCTGCTAAGGCATATTGGTGCTCAATTCATTGCTAGCTTATGGCTCATTGCTAGCTGAGGCATATCGGTACTCATTTCCTTGCCAATTGATGGCTTATTCCTACCAGCTAAGGCATATTGGTGCTTAATTCCTTGCCAACTGATGGCTTATTGCTAGTTGAGGCACATTGATGCTCAATTTCTTGCCAGTTGATGGCTCATTGCCAAATGAGGCACATCAATGCTTAGTTCATTACTAGTTAATGGCTCATTGCCAGTTAAGGCATATCGATGCTCAATTCATTGCTAGCTAATGGCTCATTGTTGGTTGAGGCACATCAGTGCTAAATTCATTGTCAGCTGATGGCTCATTGCTAATTAAGGCACATTGGTGCTCAATTCCTTGCTAGCTGATGGCTCATTGCTACTAGTTAAGGCACATCAGTGCTCAATTCCTTGCCAGTTGATGGCTCATTGCCAGTTGAGGCACATTGATGCTCAATTCCTTGCCAATTGATGCCTTACTACCAACTAAGGCACATCGGTGCTCAGTTCCTTGCTAACTAATGGCTCACTACCAGTTGAGACATATCGGTGCTCAATTCCTTGCCAACTAATGGGTCATTGCTAGTTGAGGCCTATTGATGCTCAATTCCTTGCCAGCTGATGGCTCACTGCCACCTGAGGCACATCGGTGCTCAATTCCTTGTCACTGGATGGTTCATTACTAGTTGAGGCATATCGGTGCTTAATTCATTGCTAATTGAGGCACATCGATGCTCAATTCATTGTCAGCTGATAGCTCATTGCTAACTGAGACACATTGGTGCTCAATTCATTACTAGTTGATGGCTCATTGCTAGTTGAGGCATATCAGTGCTCAATTCCTTGCCAGCTAATGGCTCATTGCTAACTGAGGCACATCAGTGCTCAATTCATTGCCAGCTGATAGCTCATTGCTAGCTGAGGCACATCGGTGCTCAATTCCTTGCCAACTGAGGCACATTGGTGCTCAATTCCTTGCCAGCTGATGGCTCATTGCTAGCTAAGGCATATCAGTGCTCAATTCCTTGCCAGCTGATGGCTTATTGCCGGTTGAGGAACATCAGTACTCAATTCCTTACCAGTTGATGGCTTATTGCTAGCTAAGGCACATGAGTGCTCAATTCCTTGCCAACTTATTGCCAGCTGAGGCACATCGATGCTCAATTTGTTGCCAGCTGAGGCCCACTAATGCTTAAAAGAACATCTACGCAAACTACTGGCTATTCGACTTAATGAATATGCATTGCTGAAGCTAAAAAGCATTAGTGAGATTGATTGATCATTCAACCTGATTAATATTTGTTGAACTATGATTTGTAGAGGTCTATTCATTCAATACAATGTGTAATTATAATAACAAAATTCATTAAAATCCTCAATGAAGAGAATATCTATTGTGGGTATTTTTTGATACCATAAGAAATGGGCTAGCAAAGGCCCAGTAGTAGGCAAATCTAGATGGAGGAAACCCAGCTCATCTGGGGATCAAGGTCACTGAGCATGGGCCCCAGGTTGTCAGCCACGAGCTTGGAGTAAAAGAGGCAAGGTAAGTCTAAGGTACCAGCCCTGGCTCACTAAGAGATGAGTCCTAGCTTACTTGGCCATTGGATCGTTACTTGGGAGCTTGAACCAAACAAACTTGATGTCGCTATTCGGGGGTCAGCAACAGCCCCAGAGTAGGAGCCCCAGCTTATAAGATGTAGCACCTTACGTCCGGCTAAGGACTCAACATGTTTGGACCTGAGGCAAACACCTTCTCACAGACCCAACTTCTGGGGCTAGTCTGCAAATACTAACTTACGGGTCTCACTCGCAGAAAGTAGTCTATAGAAGCTAATTTGTAGGAGTTTTATATGTCAAATACATTAATTGCTTGATGTAACAAAGCAATAACATTATCGTGGATGTAAGAATCCTAACAGAGGATTTTGGCTGAACCATGTTAAAAAACTCTTTTGGTCTTTGCTATTCTTCCTTTATTTTCTACACTTCTCTATTTTCTATGTTTTTATGATACATTCATAACTAGATTATAGTTTGAGGGTTCAAGAACTTATTCCAGTTGACTAGAATTTGGGCTTATCAAATTTCATCGTTAACATTTTGGTGCTAGAAGGAAGGCCTTATCTATATTTTGGTTCATTTTTTTGTATTTTGATTAATCTTTTATGCATCTACAATGACCAAGGGAAGAGCCACCAAAAGTTCAAATGACCCAGTTATCGGACTAGAAAAACAAGTGGAACGATAGAGGGAATTAGTTCTTTCTGCAATAGGCATTTTTGCTAGGCCTATAGCAGGCATCACCATTGATTTTTGCCCCCCACGACCCTGCGCCAACCTGCTATCATTGTTCCAGAAACTAGTGAAGTGCAAGCATTGCTCCAAAATTAGAAAGCCTTAGAAACCACTGTGAAAGAGCTAATTGATGCAGTTAAAGTGTTAACATGAGCCTTGAGTTCGCAAGAGCAGCACATGGCTGTTGCAACCAAACAACTACATTGCATCATTGACTCAGCTCGCTCCTCCCACTCGTGAACAAGATCAAAGGTTTGCTGATCTGATGACCATGAGGACCCATGACACAAGAGCTCATACCGAGCTGAGGGCTCAAGGGAAATACCTCAAGTCGTTACTCCCATGACCCAGAGATTTAAGAGCTATTTGAGAGGCTAAAGAGGCTAGAGGAATGTCTTTGAGCTCAAGGCAACCAAGCTCGCAATGGGGATAGATCACCATTTTCTAGAGAGATTGACACAAAGCCCTTCTCGTACAAACTTAAAATCCCTATGATCCCACCATATAATGGGGATATTGATCCTTACGACCATCTAGGCACATTCAATGTTCAGATAGATCTACAAACAATCAACCTTCTGGTTGAGGGTTGAGTTTTCCTAACTACATTAGGAAGCATTCTTCAAGCATTATTTAGAAGTCTTTCAACTCACAGTGTAAATAGTTAGGAAGAATGTTAGCAGAAGTTTATTAGCTAGTACCGAGCATTGAAGAGGTAGCTCATGCTCCCCTACCACCTCGTGATGGTCTTTCATTATAAGCATTTATAGTGCCAGGTTTAGACTCAAAGCCAATTCCGTAGAAAATCCCTCAAGGGAAATCATTTTGACAGCATCTTTATGGGACTTCACAAAGATGAAAAATTATACAAAAGTATATACAAGTCCCCAATGAGGGATTTAACTGAGTTTTATGAACGAGCTTCCAAGCAGATTAAGTGGGAAGAAACTTTTAGCTTGGAAAAGCTCGATTAGAAGGATGGGATGGGAATTTCTATCCAAAATAAAAGAGAAGCAGTGAAGGTTGGAGTGATCACTCCTGAGGCCAGATTGCAAAGAAGCCTAAGAGCAAGCAACCTTTGCATCAAGGTCACCACAATAGTTACACCATCCTATCAAAGACTCTAGATAAGATCTTTGCAACAAAAAGAGAAAGGGAAGACTTTGGGAAGCCAATAACTCTGAGGACTTCCAACAAGTTCAAAAGCAACAAAGACAAGTTCTGCACCTTTCACAATGAGAAAGGGTATGCCACGTCGGAATGTTAGGCTCTCAAGGCCATCAAGACCTCATCAAGTAAGGATGCCTGAGGAACTATGTTGAGCAGCTTTCAGGAGAGTGACCTTAATAACCCTAGCAACCAGAGTAGCAACAACAAGCTACTGGCCAAGAGCCACCATTTGTCACTAGGATTATATTTTAATCTTGTAACGAGCCAAAAAAAGAAAAATCTTCAACTCACTTTTCCAACCTTGTACTATTATTTTCTCTTCTGAAAATCTCATGTAAAAATTTACTAATTTCTAGTGAATTTCTTTTGATAGAAATATTGTCTAAGAGGAACCAAAGCTCGAAAAAAAGGTTTGCTCATCTTGCATTACTAGCTTGGAATAATGAGCATCCATGTTCATGTCTTCAATCAACCTTAGCTCGTTCAAATTAAGGAATCGAAACCAAGACTCGTATCCACTAAGTAACAAGATTGCTGTGGTGACGTCCACTGAGCAACAAGGTTGTTGTGGTGTGATCCATTAAGCAAAAAGATTGATGCGGTTTAACCCACTAAGCAATATGATTGCTATGGTATGATTGCTATGACATGACCTGCCTAAGTAACAAGATTGCTATTCCACTGAGTAACTTAATTGTTATTCCACTGAGCAATGAGATTATTGTAGGATTGAGCAACAAGACTCTATGGAACTGAGCAACAAGATTGCTAGTAGAGTCAAAACTTATTTCCTGCCTGAGCAATGAGATTGCTGGTAGAAGCATATCCATGCGACCTACGTGAGCAACAAGATTATTGGTAAAGTCGAATTCATTTCCTGCCTTAGCAGCAATATTGCTAGTAAGAGTACATTTATGCAATTTGCCTGAGCAACAAAATTACCGGCAAAGTAAAACTCATATCACCCACTGAGCAACAAGATTGTTATGGCATAACTCGCAAGATGCAGCTCTCATGCAACTTATTATTTGCAACTCTCATGTGACCCATTATTCACAACTTTCATGCAAGGTATTGTTCACAGCTTTCATGCGATCTATTGTTCACAGCTCTCCTGTGACCCATTGTTCGTAGGTTTCACATGACTTATCATTCATAGCTTTCATGCAATTTCTTGCAGGGCGCAGCTTTCATGCAACTTATCAAGACATTCTTCTCATTGCTAACTAAGGTGCTCTAGTTCTCAAACCCATCATTAACTTAAGAATATGATCGATTGGTCATCTAAACATTTCATCTAACTGTGATTTACAAAAATTTATATCATCATTTATGATATACAAAACATCCAACATAACATTCAATGCTCACAAAGAAAATCTAGTCATTGAAAGCCTCAATGAGGTAAATTTACATCAAAAGATTCAAGGTACAAATCATCAAGCCTATGGCTATTTTATTCTGGAAATAAGATTGGCTTCTAGGAGATGAACTCTAACCAACAGGAAGATCGACGAGCACCTATGCTCCTCAGTCTTCTTCTTATTATCCTCCCTAGCTAAAAGTTCCTTTCTAGCTCTCCCTCTAACACTGAGGATTCAAAAGAAGCAAAGAGACGTGGCTGGAAAGGCTGGAATTCACAGCATAACCATGAGAAAATAATCCAAGATCTGCAGAAGATCTCTCAGAGTCCTTAAAGAAGAATTGTCCATAAAGGTCACCTACACAACAGGCCATACATGCCTCATTAAAAAGCCAGACCATCAAAAACATGGGGGTTTTAGCTAAGGCACCCATCAAGTCTTTCTGTGGGGAAGTAAGAAGGTCTCCACACTTTAAATAGACCAGCCAAGTTCCCAAAAAAACCCAAAAGTTATCCAGCTATTCTTGATCGAATGGTCCGGAAAGGACAAGGTTGCCACACCAATTATTGTGAAACATATACAGGAAGAAGTATGGCCTGATAGAGATGAAGTGAAAGATTTGAGTTTGAAATGACAACACGGTAGTAACTATAGGCGAGGACCTTGCCAACAAACTGGAACTCCTGGTCCATAAAGCATACTATGAGTTGGGGGCTGATGTTGTGGGTATTTTTTGATACCATAAGAAATAGGTCGGTAAAGGCCTAGTAGCAGGCAAATCTAGATGGAGGAAGCCTAGCTCATCTGGGGATCGAGGTCACTAAGCATGAGCCTTGGGTCACCAGCCATGAGCTCGGAGTAAAGGAGGCAAGGGAAGTCCAAGGTACTAGCCCCAGCTCGTTAAGAGATAAGTCCTAGCTTACTTGGCCATCGGATCGCTACCTATGAGCTCGAACCAAACAAGCTTGATGTTGCTAGTCGAAGTTCAACAATAACCCCAGAGCAGGAGCCCCAGCTCACTGGATGCAACATCTCACATCCGTCTAGGGACTCGTCGTGTTTGGACTTAAGGCAAACACCTTCTCATAGACCCAATTTGTGGGGCCAGTCTACAAATCATAACTTATAGGTCCCATTCACAGAAAGCAGTTTGTAGAAGCTGAGTTGTAGAAGTCTTATATGTCAAATATATTAATTACTTGATGTAACATAATTATAACTTGTAAATTTACATTTATAGCCTCTTAGCTTCTATAAAAGGGGGAGGAATAGACACAATAGGCATCTTCATCTTCATGCTGCAAAATATATACTCTAACTCTATTAAATCTTCACTAGAGCAATAACATTATCGTGGATGTAGGAATTCCAAAAGAGGATTTTAGCTAAACCACATTAAAAACTCTTTGGGTCTTTGCTGTTCTTCTTCTACTTTTTGTACTTATCTATTTTTTATGTTTATTTGATACATTCATAACCATATTACAGTTTAAGGGTTCAAGAACTTATTCCAGTTGACTGGAATTTGAGCTTACCAAATTTCACCATCTACATTTTAAAGCTAGAAGGAGGGCCTCATTTGTATTCTGGTTCATTTTTTGTATTCTAATTAATCTCTTGTGCATCTCATCTATTGAACTATGATTTATAGTGGTCTATTCATTCAATACGATGTGTAATAATAATAACAAAATTCATTAAAATCCTCAACGAAGAGAATATCTATGTAAAGGTTCAAAATACATAAACTTACAGCTACCATGGCCTAAGGGAGAGACTGGCCCCCAGAATTTGTGCCTTGGGTAGGAGGGCTCTCATGCAAAGCAAGCTGATCACCAGTAGTCTGATCGATAGTAGTCTCTACAGCTTATGATCTGCCCTCTATCAAATCCCAAGCCGAAGAAGCTCCACTTACTAGTTACGAAACCCTGACAGGAGAAGCTGCTCTCGTATCCTCCTTAAAGCCTATGATGAACTTAAGAACATTTTCGCTGAAAAAGGAAAAATCTATCTTTGGATGCTCCTCCTATAAGGTGAACAAGAAGTCAGTGGTGGCCCTAGATGCCACCTCTATTTCAGCTCTTGCAATTAGCATAGTTGTCTCTGCCTTAGCCTGAATAGCCTTCTCTTCTGTGAATACAGCCACATTCTTAGCCTGAGTGACCTCATTCCTGGCCACTTCATATTTTTTATTAGAAGCCTCAGCTCGTTGCATTGTCATATCCAACTCACCCTTTACCGTTGTCAGTTCATTAATAACTTTATGAAGGCTAGATGTAATAACATCGTGATTTGCCATCTCGTAAGACAAAGCTTCCTCAGCTCCTTTCCTGGTACCTTCGGTGTCCCTAACTTTCTCCTTCAGTTATAACATCTTGACAGTTGCAGCAGCTAGATTGCCTTCAAGCTTTTTCTTTTCTTCATCCCAAGCCATCAAATATCAAAAAATCACAAAGCAAAGCATTTATAAAAAGCAGAAACTCAGAGTTAAGATTGTATTTAGAGAACTTACTGAATCAGTGGAATGAGATGGGTCTTGAGAAGATAATCCAAAGAAAGACAAACATGATCAATTGAACTAAACTCGAAGGTTACTGTTGCAAAATGCAGTAGGGATGGAGAATATCGATGGTTGGGTGATATTTATCTCTCTAAATATCTAGTTGTCACCAAACTATAACCCCCCAACCATTATAAAAGGGGATGAAATCATTGTACATGAGCATACGATACAAGATTCAATCATCAAATATAATATACTTAGCAAAGAGTTATAAAAGCCGTGGATGTAGGGGTCAAACTGAATTTAGTTGAATCACATTAAAAATGTTTGGTGTTTCCTTGTTCTTCCTCTCTCTCTCTCTCTCTCTCTCTCTTTCTCTTTTCATATTCAAATCTATAGTTTGGGGTTCAAAACTTGAGTTAACTGGATTTTACCATCAATAGGTTGTAAAGTCTTAACTAGGTTTAAAAAGACCATGGCAATAATGATAAAATGTTTAAATTAATTAACAACATGGGTCCATTGAAAAAGAAGAAGAAAACACAAACTAAAAAATTCCTGTAACCATATAAGGATTATCTAGTTTTGGCGTTGGTTTATGATCGACATCTCCATCCAAACTCTTTCACTGCAAAAGCAGTATATTGTCATTCTGTTAGCTATAGTCATAAATGAACTCTGAGAATTCACAACGAAAAGAGAAATTTTGCACCCTAGTTTGATGAAGATATGATTTTGAATTTGAAGAGTAAAAAGCTCTAATTTTAAACCATTTAGCAACCTTCCATAGTCTAGTTGGTATTCTGTCTGACCACATAGAATTTTGCCATTTGGAAATGCTTGATTTTTCAGAATGTCTAACATTACTTTTATTTTAAAAGTGAGAACATACAATTGATCCAAATAAAAGTTAGTAGGTATTATTAAAATTTGAATAAAAAATAAAAGGCAAAAAGTACAATTTCGCCTTTAATGTTTATAAAATTACCGAAAAGAAAAAATTCTAATTCATATCTTACAATATAAATGAGTTTCATATTACTTGATAAAAAAATCAATTTTTTTAAAAATTCACAATTTATACTTTTTAAATTTCATTTGTTTTAATGTCAACATTGGTTGATTAAATTGGTTGCAAGGATTTGAATAATATCTTCCACATGATCACAGGTTCAAATTCCCTACAACCACTATGAAAAAAAACTCTATAAATAATGGCAGTTATGCACCACTATTAGTGGCAATTGAAACCATCAAAAATGACATTGGCAATAATTAAACCAACCACTAGAAAACTAACTACCTTGCTCATATTGAAAGTGGTTTAGAGTAACCACTGAAGCACTGCACATGGGTTTCATTTAGTAGTGGTTCACTTTATAGTAATTAATTGCCAATATAGGGACATGTAGTGGTAATTTCTATATTTTTTTATCAAAACAAATTCAAAAAAATAAGGTGGTTCATAACTGCCTCTAATTTTTTTTTTTAATTTTTACAAATGGTGGTGGTTTATAACCTCCCTTATTATTATTTATATATTTTTTCATAACAATCCATTCCTTTAATTATCCTGTAAACTTAAATAAAATCCAATAGAATAATAAATCTATATAATAGTTAAAGTACATTTCATTAAATTTAAAATGTTAAAATGTAATTTATCTGACACATCATAAATGAAAAAGAAAATATTTTAAGGTACCAATAGCTATATATATATATATATCCATACATGGAAAAAAAATAATAAGACACCTAGAGTTGATTGAACAATATGAAGAGTTAACAAAGAAAAATTGCAAAAAAGATTTGAAAGACTCTCTCTAATGCCTAAATTAGTATCAATTTGAAAGAATTAAAAAAATGAATTGAAATAGAAAATTCAATAGAAATTACTTAGGAACCAAAATAAATGAAGACAATCAAATCAAGTAAGCTCATTTTCTAAAGGATTCAACATGCCCAATTCTCTTTTAATAAATGCAAATCGATTTTCATCAAAAGGTTTTGTAAAAATATTAACAAGTTAAAAATCGGTTCACACAAATTCAAGGGCAATGTCTCCCTATTGAATATGATTTCTAATGAAATGATGCCTTATCTCAATATGCTTGGTTCTTACGTGCATAACAGGATTTTTGGTGAAATGAATGGCACTGATATTATCACATTTAATCAGAATTTTCTTAAAATTCAAATCATAGTCAAATAATTGTTGTCTCATCCAAAGGACTTGAGTGTAACAACAACCGACTGCTATATATTCTGGTTTAGTAGTGGATAAAGCCACATTATTTTACTTCTTATTGTGCCATGAGACTAAAGAGTGGCCAAAAAATTGACACACCCTACTAATATTCTTCCAGTTCATTCCATTTCCAGTGAAATTGATGTCAAAATAACCTATCAAGTAGCTGAAGTTTGCTTTAGGATACCACAAACTTATGTGTGGTGTCCTTACAATGTATCTAAGGATTCTTTTAATAACAATCAAGTGTGATTCCTTGGGATTGGATTGGAACCTTACACACTTATACACACTAAACATAATATTAGGTTTACTTGCAATAAGACAAAGCAAACTACCTATCATATCTCTATACATAGTGACATCAATTTTCTTACCCCCTTAATCAAGATCAAGTTTTGTGGAGGGACTCATAGGAGTACCAAAAGGTTTAAAAGACACAATGTCAAATCTTTTCAGTAACTTATTTGTGTATTTAGTTTAGCTAATCAATATTCCATCCTTTGATTGCTTGATTTAAAGACCAAGAAAGTAGCTAAGCTCACCTATCATTCACATCTCAAATTCACTTTGCATATTCTTTGCACAAGGTTTTATTAGTAGTACTAAAATAATGTCATCAACCTATGTTTGCACTAAAAGGATATCATTTCCTTTATGTTTTATAAATAGTGTGATATCAACTTTGCTTCTTGAAAAGTTATTTTCTAAAAGAAATTTACTTAGGTGCTCATACCAAGCTTTAGGAGCTTGTTTAAGATTATAAAGAGCCTTTTTAAGCTTATACACATGATTTGGATAAAGGTGATTTTCAAACTCAGAGGGTTGTTCAACATAAACCTCTTATATGATCAAAACATTTAAGAAGACACTTTTAACATCTATTTGATAAAACTTGAAATCCTTAATGCGAGCATATGCTAATAACATCCTAATGGCCTTTAATCTTGCTACCAGTGTATAAGTTTCATCAAAATCAATGCTTTTCCCTTGGTTGTAAGCTTTAGCAATCAATCAGGCTTTGTTTCTAACTATAATGCCATTTTCATCAAGTTTGTTCCTAAAAATCCATATAGTTCCTACAATAGTGTGATCAATTGGTCTTGACACAAGATCCCAAACTTAGTTTCTTTTAAATTGATTTAATTCCTCTTGCATTACCAAGAGCCAATGCTTATCACTTATAGCATCATTAATGGATTTAGGTTTAAATTGAGATAGGAAAGCTAAATGATCATAAATGTTCCTTAATGAACTTTTGTGATGAATCTCTGATCATTTGCTCCTTTGAATGGATTTCCATGATTTTCCAAGCCTTTTCTGGATGGGTAGGCAACATGTCATCCAAATTGATTAAGGGAGAAGCTCTATCATCTTTTTTATCTTCCTTGTCTCCTCCTTCTTCAATTTTTTCTTGAAGTTCATTTGAATCTTTTTGAGAAAGTCAAGAGTCTACTTGCTCATCATCATAATTTTGTGAACATTTGGAGTAAATTCATCAAATACAACATGGATGGATTCCTTTATTAGTAAAGCTCCTTTGTTATACACTCGAAAAGTTTTACTTGTAAAAGAATGCCTAATAAATAATGCTTCATTAGATTTAACATCAAATTTACCTCAGTTGTCTTTGCCATTGTTGTGCACAAAACATTTACAACAAAAAATGTGAAAATGCAACACATTAGGCTTTCTTCCAAAATACAATTCATAGAGGGATTTCTTAAGAATTGGTCTTATCAAGGCTTGATTCAAAACATAACATGCGGTATTAATCGCATCCACCCCAAATGACTTTGAAAAAACACCGTCATTAAGCATGGTCCTAGTCATTTCTTCTAAGCATCCATTTTTTTTCTCAACAACTCTATTCTATTGAGGGGTTCTAAGTATAGAGAAATTATGGCCTATCCCATTCTCAATGCAGTAACAAGTAAACTCTTGGTTATCTAACTCTCCACCATGATCACTTCTTATACTAACTATTATTGATCTTTTCTCATTTTATATAGACTTAGCAAGCTTCTTAAAATCTTGAAAGGTATCACTCTTTTGAGCAAAAAATAACATCCACATGAATCTTGAAAAGCCATCAATAATCATAAGTATGTAGTAATTTCCACCACGACTTGTAACTCTTGAAGGACCAATCAAGTTCATATGAAGTAGTTAAAGTGATCTTGATGTAAAAACATAATTTTTAGGTTTAAAAGACGATTTTACTTATTTGTCCTTTTGACATGCATCATAAATATTATCTTGAATGAATTTAATCTTAGGCAAACTGATAACTAGATCATATTTAGATAGTTTTTCAATCAAATCTATACTAGCATATTCAAGTCTTTTATGACAAATCCATGAACCATCATTCAAGTTAGCCAAACATTTTGTATCTATAGCTGGCTCATTATCAATATCAATTATATAAATATTATTAAAACTTTTGTCATCTAGCTTAATTTACTTGTCATTTATATTCTTAACTATGCAACAAGTGGAGCCAAAGGTGACTTTATTCCTTTTGTCATGGAATTGACTAATGCTAAGTA
>JANHAO010007543.1:0-20058 GCA_026873985.1 Saraca asoca | reverse complement strand
ATTGCATCTTTATTTTCTTTATTTCTTGAATTCTCTTCTTTTATTCTTCTTTATCTATCTTCTATTTCTTATTACTTTCTCTCTTATCAATAAATTTAGATAATCAAATTGTAAAGATTTTAGGACTTAATATTAACTTCTCTGTGGGATCGACCCGTATTTACCGATACTTACTACAACTATGCCGTGCACTTGTGGATATTTTAAAAGTACATCACTCACTGAAAAAAAAAATTCAAAAAATTTCAAAAAAAGAAATTGATGAAAAAGGATGATTAAATAAGTGAATAAAAGAAGGGCAGGGCAATCTATGGAGATTTGAAGGATGAGGATCTTACTTGAATGCTTTGAGAGTCATTTTGGTGCATGAAAGCTATAGTAACAATGGGGTGAGGCATTTAATACAAGAGTCAGGGTTTAATATTAGGTGAGCAAAGGCTAACCATTGAATGCTTGTTTATGTTTCTATTAATGTCTTGCTGATTGGGAATAAAATTAGTTGTACCACATCTGCTTGTTTGAATTGAGTGTGTAAATTCTCCCCCTTCCCAGTGTGTTCATGTATTATGCTTTGCTTGAGGACAAGCAAATGTTCAAGCATGGGGGAGTTGATAAGTGGGAAAATTGCATAATATTATGTTGGTTTTAACCTCTTGATTGTTAACCTATGATTTCTTTGTTCTTTTTGCTTTGGGGTAGTATTTTGTTCTTTGGTAATGCTTTGTTTTGTGTCTTTCTTTGAAGGTTTGCAAGAAGGCTTTCAGAGCATATTTGGATTGAGGAGAAACTAGGAGAGGAGCCTTTGCAAGGAATATAACTCAACTATTTGAAGCAAAGAAAACTGCTCCAAATAGCCCCAAACATTGGTGCTAGCCTTTTTCTCCAGATTTCTGTATTCCCAGCCTAAAACACACCTTGGCCATGTCCTAAGACACAGTTGTGTTTTAGGTCAATTGCCTTGCTATTTAAGCTATTTTTCTGCATAGCCACCGGAGCTTTTAGATAGTTTAGCTAGGTTTTTCATCTTTAAGGCTTTTTTCTGAGTAGATTGCTAAATACTCTTGTGGATTGAAGTTCGTACAAAGATTCTATTTTATTTTCATCACTTGGCATCCAGGTTTTCTCTTTCACACTTTATCTTTATTTTTCTTCATTATATTGAATATTATAGAGTACTAATGGTAATGAATTTCATTTTTATTTCCATTATGAGTGAGCAGATTTTTACTTTAGGATTGGGAATAACCCACTCATGGTCTCTGGTTGCTATTGATTGATTTCCTATTATAATTACTTGGTATTAATTGATTCAACTGTTATGCCTGCTAAGTTTTTGATAAAATGTCTGGCAATCATTTTGTCTAATTTTAGGTAGATAGTTGAAGTATCGAAAGGAGAAGATTATCACCAGAAGCCTAACAGTTGAATAAGGGAACTTTATTCATGAAAGTAGATTAAGTTTCTTCTGGATTGAATTAGTTAGCATTGATCTTAAAGGACTTAAATTAATTTAAACCATAAATGTAGGTTCAATTAGGTTGATTGAAGTACTATTATTAGACCTTGAAAGAGGCTAGTAATTAACCTAGGATAAACCATCCTCAATTATCTAAGTAATTACAATAGGAAGAATTTACACTATCCGTTGAAGACCATAAGTGTGGTGAACCCTAATCCTAGGCTTTTACAATTGAACTTCATTTATTAATTATGTGCCACTCTTTTATCAGTCTTCTTTAACATCTTCAATACCCTTATTTGATTTAGACAACTCAAATTGCAAACTCTAGTAGTTAATAGCAAGATCCCTGTGGGATTTGACCTGTATTTACCGGTGTTTACTACAACTACATCATGCACTTGCAGAAAACACACAATATGGATGAGATCATATCTTGGAATGAGGAGTAGAGTAGGCTTGAAAGCAAGTGGCTACTTTAATAGTGAGGCATTAGAGTTGAGGAAACAGTTGCAACATTCTGAGACCCAGCTATAAAATGCTAAGGTGGCCAAGAAGGATGCTGAAGGCACTTTGTCTCACAAGATGTCCAAGCTTATCTCAAGGCTCCATCAAACTACTAATGAGCTAAGGAAATTGGAAGATGTGCTAGACACAACAATTAGATAAGTTGAGGCTATCGAAAAGAAAAAGGAAGTAGTTAAGAATAAGGCCACTTGAGCTAAGGAGGAGGTTGCCCAAGCCAGGGAAGAGACTACTGCCAAGATCGCAGAGGCTATAGATGCTTGAGTCTCTGATATTGTGAATGATTTTTTGTTTACTCTCTAGAAAAGGCACCCAAACATGGTCTTCTCCTTTTTTGGTGGGGAAATTGAAGTGGTTATCCAGCATTTCATGGAGGATATAGGGGGCTTCAAATCCAAGTGTAGAGACTAGCTATAGTTCTCCCGTTTGGGGAGATATCTAGGTCGAAGGCACCTTATAGGTCAAGGGAAGAGCTGTGGCAGGATCTAAGGAGCAAATGATAAAAGATTTGTCCCTGCCTCATGCTAACTTTCAAACCCCGCAACCCTTAACCTCATCATTGGTTATGCCTCTGTGCCCTAGCTTTAGGCTTTATTTTTGAACTTTTGAATGTACTCTATCATGGGTGGTTCCCCGATATAGGACAAGATAAAATGAGATGAATCCAGTTGAGAAGAGCATCGAATCACTCAGAAGTGTTAAGCTCACAAAGAAGGGAGGTCAGCTTGCTGATCATAAGCATGGAACACAAGGCCAGCTCAAAAGACAAAAGTCCATGCTCACCAGGTGGAACTAATCTCGAGTTGCTATGAGGGGCAAGCTATGTCCGAGATATTCACCTTGCAAGCTTGAGGATTAATCCATGACACCACATGTTACATGATCTATGTTCTAATCAAAGGAACGACCCTTAATCTCAAGGTACAGATGAGTCTAATCAATAGCCAAAAGCATATCTTCCTAGATGGTAAAATAGCCCTCAAGGGAAGACACCTGCATGTAGACCTTATTAAGTAGAGTCTAAATTGTCTATATGGAATAGCTACATGATGTAACTAGTGTACAAGTTAGGAAATTACTATTGTAACCTCCCCTACTTCCATAAATAGAGTCAATAAATTGTAAAAGAAAGGAGGAAAAGGGGGGAACTTTGTCAAAATACTAAGAGAGAAGCCTGAGGGAAACCTAGTGTACTATAGCTCCGTCTAAATAGTCAAAACCATTGCCTTAAAGGCAAATACAATCAACGTGGATGTAGGGGTCAAACTGGCTTTAGCCGAACCATAATAAAAATGGTCCTAATGCCTATTTTCCTTCCTTTTCACTCTTATTCCTATTTGTCGACTCGCTTGTAGCTTATATTTTAGGTGTTGACTAAGATCTAGGTTCCCTGAATCAAATTTTATTGTCAACATTTTGGTGCTAGAAGGAAGGGCTCCCTCAAACCTCTGAGTTGTTCTCCCCTGTTCTCTATGATTCACTGGGAAGCCATAATGGTAGAAGGAAGAACAACCAAGAGTGTTGATACTATCACTGGCCAATTCAAGGATTGTGCAGTGTAATAAGAGTTATCACTGAGAGGCTCAGCCTTCCCAACTATAGGCATATCCGTTATCCCTACGATGAACGTTGTTGATGATATGGCACCATCAGCCCCCTACCAGCCTATTGTTCCTGAGATTGATGGAGTTTAAACTTGGTGTCAGCACCAAAGAAGCTTTGGAAAACATGGTGAAAGAAATAGCTGAAGCAGCTAGCATGCTAGCTCAGACGCAAGTCCAGGGAGTGCAAAAATAGGCTCAGGTCACAGTACCTGAAGGGGGCTAATGCATTAATGCAGCACACCCCTCTCACTCATGGGAAGTGTAAAAAACTCAGCAAATCCACAAGAGCCAAGGCAGTTAATGACTTGAGAGCTCATGTCACCTGAAAGGCTCAAACAGGTCCAATCAAGGGCATATCCCAAGCTTCCGTCCCTGTGATTAGGAGAGAAATAAAAGCCAGTGACCTTCCATCCAACGGCCTAAAACATGTGACCTAATAATCAAAGAACTCCTCCAAGATAAAACAACTGGAAGAACACCCTCAAACCTAAGACAATCGAGACCGCTATGATGAAGGGACACCATTTACTAGCGAGATAGAGAAGTAACCTTTCCCTCACAAATTCAAAACCTCCACGATCTCGCAGTACAATGGAGACAGTGACCTTTATGACCATCTAGATGCATTCAATATCCAAATAAATCTACAAATGACCAACCCATTAGTCAAATGTCGAGTCTTCCCAGCTATGCTTAGGGATATACCCCAAACTTGGTTTGGGAATCTCCCAACCTGTAGCATTGGCAGTTGTTAAGAATTCCAAGAGAGATTTGTCAACTAGTACAAAGCATTAAAAAGGTAGCTCTCATTGCCTTGCCATCTCGCAATAGTCTTCCAGCGAGAGGGTGAACCACTGAAAGATTACATTGCTCAATTCAGGCATAAGATCAACAATGTGGAGAAACCATCTGATGAGGGTATTTTGATAGCAATCTTTGTGGGACTCCACAAGGATAGAAAGCTTTATGACAACATCTATAAGTCCCTGGTGAAAGATCTCACTAAATTTTATGAGCATGTTGCCAAAGAGGTCAGTTGGGAAGAAGCCTTTGGTTTGGAAAAGCCTGGAAACAAGGATAATGCGAACCACTCCAATCAAAGGAGTGAGGGAGGAGATACCTAAGATAGTTATAGTGACCAACCATTAAAGAAGGCTAAAAATGAGCCACCTCAGTACTAGAGTTGATACAATAGCTATAGCATTCTGACAAATGCCCAAGAATATATTTTCATAGTTGAAAAGGATAGGGAGGATTTCGGGAGACCCCCACCATTAAAAACTCACAACAAGTGTAGATATAACAAAGATCAATTTTGTACCTATCATGGTGAGGTCGGACATGAAACGTCAAGGTGCAAAGCGCTCAAAGATGCTATTGAGGTTTTCATTTGAAGAGGCCACTTATGGGACTATGTGGTGTAAACTCCCAGATGACGATCCTACAATCCATAAGAACAACAGCTCCGATGCCCTAACACTTTCTTTTCTTTTATATGCATTGTTTAAATGTAAATAGAAGTCTTAGACTTGTCCATAAATTCTGATAATGAAATTTTAGATGAATTGTTAGGAAACTCGAACGTGAATTCAAAAGTTGGAAATTTCATGATACTATTTCCCTAGAGCTTGAAAAAGCAAAATCTCATACTTGCACACAAATAGGTACAAGACCTATAACATTCACCCAGAGTCTGGCACAGGATCACCAGCTAGGTGTGACATAATCTCAAGTTTGGCACATGATCACTAGCACCATCTCAAGTCTAGCATGGGATCACTAGCATCATTTCAATTCGCCATTTTCAACCTGGCACAGGATCAGCAAATAGTCTTGATGGCAAAATCACAAAACATAGCTCTTAAGTACCCTGCTACTCGTAGCTTTCATGCGACTTGTTGCTTATAGCTCTCATGTGGCCTGTTGCCTGCAGCTCTTATGTGACCTATTTAGATTCCCAATCTTACTTAAGCTTATGCACTCGAGCATGCAGTTCTAATTATTTCTAAGCATACATTACCTGAGATGGGTTGATGAGGCTGATTGGCCATCCTATATGGCATGTATCCTTTTCAGTCATGAATCATTAGCTTAAATTTATTTATATACACTCTCCTACAATTAATTAAGGTCAAATGATCTATTTGATATATGTTTAGTTCAAATGCTTGTTAAGCTATGATTTACAGGAAACTATTTGTAACAATTAGCTGATTTCCTGAAAAGTATCCTTCATAGTTATTGACTCTGGTTTTGATGCAAACTCTAACCAACTAAGGATTCTTTTAGGATCTCAAACTATAACCTAGTTCTGAGATAATAAGTGGGCAAAGAAAGCAAAGAAGAAGGGAAAAGAAGCAGGAAAAACATAGCTTTTAACATGGTTCGGCCAAATCTAGACAAAACTGGACCCTACGTCCACAGTAATGTATTGTTCTGAGAATATTATTACAGAGTTTTCAGCATAGCCCCTTTTCTCTTTCTCCTTCCTGTATTTATAGAGGAGAGTAGTTATAATTGTAATTTTACATGCTGTAAACCTATTACATCGGGCATTTAATGCACAAGGCTAGACGGACAAACTAAATCCTGTAATTTGGCTATTATAGATTGTACAATGAAATCACGGGGACCTTGAGCTTGAGAGGGAGAGTTTAGGTCTCAATCTCCTCGGAGAGTGGTGACCATTCTTGATAGCGAGCCCGATCACTTGGAGCTTAAAGATGTTCATCCAGCTGGGTTATCTTCTAAAATAGCTCTCCAACCAATGGGTCACGTGCCCCAGAATGCTGGTTGGGAGATAGCTGAAGTCTTTGATTCTTATGGTCGCGAGAGTTACCATTTGGAATTTGCCCTTACGAGGAATGAGCTAGAGAATTCTTTTGGTTGGGACTGCTACTGCTGGTGAACATTTGTAGGGATTACGACTTTGGCCTATCTCTGCACACCTTATGACAACATCATAACTACTTTGGTTAGTTCTCCCATCATGTTTTCAAATTTTTCCTGATATTGGGCCTAAATCTACTCTCTATCAGTGTTGTTGGTAGCGGCAGTTGGTTGAACAGAACTGGTTAGGGGAAGTCAGTAGTTACACTAATGACGAGAGTGGTGGAGGAGTCTGTTGTCAAGACATGTCCTTCTAGAGGGTTCAGTAGTACATTTGAAACTTTGGTGGCTCTTCCCTTGGCCATTGTAGCAAGAAATGAACCAGGATAGGTGAGATCCCCATAGATGGTGCCAAAATGTTGACAATGAAATCTGGTTCTGATACAAACTCTGGCCAGCTAAGGATTCTTTCGGGGATCTCAAATTGTAACCTAGTTCTAAGATAATAAATGGGCAAAAAAAGCAAAGAAGAAAGGAAGAGCAGCGAGAAAAACATAGCTTTTAATGAGCTTCGACCAAATTCGGATAGAATTGAACCCTATATCTATGGTATTGTGTTGTTCTGAGAATATTGTTACAGAGTTTTCAACATATCCCTTTCTTTTCTCCTTCTCTTTCCTATATTAATAGAGGAGAGGAGGTTATAATTGTAATTTTACATGCAATAAACCTACTGCATCAGGTATTTAATGCACAAGACTAGACAAATAGACTAAACTTGTAATTCGGCTACTACAGATTGTCTTTTGCAGGTGGGCCTCATGTGTCTGTTGGGCAATACATGTGTTAGTCTTCCATTCAGTGAGCCCTTAGGTCACTGATCGCACCTTGTTGGCTAGATCCTTTGGTCTGAGAGAGTGTTTGCTATCTTTAAAGTAGTGAGTTTGAGTTCGGCCTAGCTAGGGGCGAGCTTAGGCAAATGGGGTCGTTAGTGATGCGAGTTGGGATTTTGGCACTCTAAGCAACCTGTGAGTTGAACTGCCTATTGTGCTGGGGCAGGTTGCCAGCCTATTAAGGTTGCTTTGAATTCTCCATATAACAATAACATTCATGGAGAAACAAAGAAAATAATGCTTTTTAGTGTCTTTTACTGCGAGATGAATTTATACAGGGTTCAAAGTGAAGAATGAAGTTTAAAACAAAAAACAAAAATGATAAAATCAATTTCTAAGGAGATTAATCTTGAGGAACCAAGCGCTAACCAGAAGCTGGCCTAGTGCTTGGGGCAAACGAAGTATCCCTTGTTCGATCATTCAGAGGCTTCACAAGTTACAGACTGATTTCTCTGATGATAGCACTCTTAGTGTGAGGGTCTCAGCTTATAGATGCCATACCGCTGTTTGAAGATTTGCCTTTGGTAGCCTTTTTCTTAAAACGTTCAACAGCACTTAAAGCATTCGACCCAAAAAGGAAAAATCTAAATTTGGATGGTGGTTCCACAGGGTGTATAAGAAAAGGGAGCTCATTTTAGACTTTGCATCCTCTGCTGCCTTTGCGATTTGCTTGGCAGTTACAATTATGATCTAGTTGACCTTTTCTTGCTTTAAAGTAACCTCTCTCCTCATCACTTCATGTTTGGTCCTAGAAATATCTAGCTGTCATGTAGGGGCTTCGAATTTTTGACTCATTGAATCAAAGCCTTGGAGACCTACATCTTTGTCACTCCTTATCTGGTATAACTCCTCAACCACCTTGCTAGGCTCTGCCTCGATGGCCTCATGACTTGCCACCTTGGGGGATCGAGCTTCTTCAACTTATTTTGTCGTGGCCTTGGCATTTCGTGCCCTGTCTTCCATTTCCTGGGCCTTGGCAGTTGTAACAGCCAAATCCTCTACAAGTTTGGCATTCTTCTTTTCTATGTATTGAAGTGACTCCCCTATCTTCATTGCTCCTAGTAGACCCTGGAAAGCAAATCAAGTTAGACCTCAAAAGAGCAAAAGAGAGGCAGAATAGCAAAACATGACTTACCAACATGATCTCGTGTGTAGCAAAATGTGTTAATCCCCTACTCGAGATTTCCATCCCCAATGGTCGAGGGCTAGAATGAGATCTCAGGATGTCCTGCAAGTTCTTTCGAACAAAGTCAAAATATCCTTGCATCCTTGGGCAAAGGCCTAGTTGATGCTTTTTTGCTACCTCCTCGTGAGCTGCTTGCCTTGAACCACTAGCAATCTACTTCCCTTTGATTGTCCTATGTTTATTGGTAGGGGTTAGAGGAGTTTGTAGCTCTAGCCATCTCAGTCATCTCATGAAGAGGGGTAAGAATTAGCTCTAGAAGAGGTAACGTAGTCATCTTAAGAGGAGATAGATTTGGCTTAATAGGAGCAGTTGTAGTAGCAGAACCAGAAGGGGTTGCAGCAACCACTAGCTTCTCAAGCTCATCATAGGGTGGGCATAGGCAAAGAAGTTTCACCATTTCCTCATAATCTTCGAAGTGAGCCAGACCAATTTCCTTTACCTGACGAGCCCTGATTTCTTTGGTAAGCTTAATGTTCAACGATGGGGCTAACCCATAGGCCCAAAGGTCATCATCAGCAAACTTCAGATCACTTTACTGATCATTGGCAATAGCGAAATGACGTAGCACCTCAACCTCCTTCACTTCAAGTGATGGTTTCACCTTGCCAGCCTCAACTACAAAAAATAGGATAAAGTGTTAGAAACAAAATGTGAAATCACAAGAGCTCACATGATCGTAGCTCACCTTCTCGGTGTCAAAGTAAAGTCAAAGTTATGAAGGGAACGCAAGGACAGGCATGAGATGTAGAGTTAGCGGGTCTTATACTGGCTGACATTCGATTTACCCTTAGCCTCTCCCTGGGACAGAGCCTTTTTAAACTTGTAATTCTGAGCTAAAAGATAATAGATCCTGTCCAGAGAGCTCATCCTTCTCATACTGAAGAGTTGGCATAAGACCCTCATGGATGGGAGAGGAAGGCCGCTCCTTAAATACATGAGTGCCAAAGAGATAAGTTGGGTATAAGAGTTCAGAGTTAGTTGGGCAGGAGAAAGCTTCAATTTATTTAACAAGTTAATAATGAAAGGATGAACTAGAAATTTGAGCCCGATGTCAACGTGATAAGGGCTGATTGCGACAAACCCTTGAGGAGGATGAGCTATATGGTTATTAGGAGATGGTGCCATGAGACGACAGCTTTTGGGGATATGGAAGCTTTCCACTATGCCCATGGGCTTGTGCAACTCGATAGTCAAAGGATAGTGATTGAAAATTGAGCTGTCCAAGGAACCCTCAGCAGTTTGTAGCCTCGCACTAGGCTTGGGCTAAGGAAGGGGTTGTTCAGTGACCTTGTAGCTCCTAGAATGTCCACCAACTGAGGGGTACATTAGCTCCTCATTGGTAGCCAAGGATTTAGGCTCAACACTTCCAATCCAGTGGTCACGAAACTTATGGGCTTCCATCTGTGGAAAATGCAAAGAAAAAAGGGAACTAGTCAAGCCATCGAAGGCAAATCCTCCTCAGGATAACTATCTAAATAAAAATTCTCTATGTAGCAAAAAACAATGCACCCCAAACCATTGGGATAGACATTAAGACTATCAAAAAACCTAAAGAGGTTTAGCTAATGAAACCCAATTGGGCCACTAAATCCCTAAAGGGGAAGAAAACTTTAAATAGTGATCTATGGATTGGGGATTAGTAGATGAAACATTTGAGAGTAAACTGATAGGGATTAAGCCAAAAACCCATAGAAGCAAAAGACTAAAAAAGCTTACTATGACAAAGAAATAAGACAAATCCTAAAATGATCAATGAAAGAAGAAGCTTCTAATCAAGAATGATCAATATGCTGCTATGGTAGAGCAAAAACCAATTGAGTTGGGAGATGAGTCTGGCGAATGTTGTTCAAGAGTCTGGAGAGACAAAGATACCAGGACATAGAAATGTGAAGGAGATGAGCACTTTGTCTCACTTTTATAGCATTAACTTATTAACCGTTGGATCTAGAAATTAATCAATTGCTTGATATTTGATGATCTAGATAAGTTCCCAGGATACAAATTTTGTCAAAATGGCAGTCCTAGGAAAATGTGTTCATTAAATGAGAATATTACTTATGGGCATAGATAGGAAGTCAAAGCAAAAATTTGAATGATAGTATCACACTCTCTAGCCTTGATCAAGGAGATGCAACTCCCAGCACACAAAGTGAGCTGAGAGTTGGAGGGCTAATGTTATATGTGGCTCCCCGATATAGGATAAGACAAAATGAGACAAATCCAACTGAGAAGAGCCTTGAATCACTCAGAAGTGTTAAGCCCGCAAAGAAGGGAGGTCGACTGACTGATTGCGAGCATGGAACACAAGGTGAGCTCAAAAGACAAAAGCCCACACTCACCAGGCAGAACTAATCTTGGGTTGCTAAGAGGGGTGAGCTGTATTTGAGATATTCACCTTGCAAGCTTAAGGATTAATCCATGACACCACATGTTGCATGATCTATATCCTAATCAAAGGAGTGGCCCTCGGTCTCATGGTATAGACGAGTCTAATCAACAACCAAAAGCACATCTTCCTAGCTGTCAAAATAGCCCTTGAGGGAAGATACCTGCCTGTAGACCTTGCAGAGCTTATTAGGTAGAGTCTAAATTATCTGTACGGAATAACTACATGATGTAACTAGTGTGCAAGTTAGGAAATTACCATTGTAACCTGTTATATGAAGAATCTAGATTTACCCCTGATGGACCAGGGAACAACCCAAGTGTGGCAAGTTTCTAGCTCAAGGAGCATTTAGAATGCCAAGTTTCTAGCTCATATCACGGAGTGACTTTCTTAGCCAAGCTCATTCCTAATGTAGTGAGTTTGACCTTATTGTCATGAAGATAGACACTCTTCCAGATCAAAGGATCTAGCCAGTGAGGTGGGATCAGTTACCTGAAAGCCCATTGAATGGAAAACCAACACATGTATTGCCCAGTAGACATGCGGGGCTTGCTTGCATGAGACAATCTATGGTAGCTGAATTACAAGATTTAGTCTATCTATCTAGTCTTGTGCATTAAATGCCTGATGTAATAGGTTTACTACATGTAAAATTATAATTGTAACCTCCTCTCCTCTATAAATACAAGAAGGAGAAGGAGAGAAAAAAAGGGTACACTAAAAACTCTACAACAATATTCTCAAAACAATACACTACTGTGGACGTAGGGCTCGATTCCATCCTAATTTGGATGAACCATGTTAAAAAGCTATGTGTTTCTACTGCTCTTCCCTTCTTCTTTGCTTTCTTTGCCCACTTATTGTCTCAGAACCAGGCTATAGTTTGAGATCCTAAAAGAATCCTTAGTTGGATAGAGTTTGCATCAGAACCAAATTCCATCGTCAACATTTTGGCACCATTTGTGGGGATCTCACCTGTTCTAGTTTGTTTCTTGCTGTAATGGCTAAGGGAAGAGCCACTAGAGCTTCAAATGTGCTACTTAACCATTTGGAAGGGTATGTCTCAATGATGGACTCCTCCACCATTCCCGTCATGAATGTAACCACTGGCTTCTCGCTAGCTACTTTTGTTCAACCAACTACCACTACCAATGGTGCCAATGGAGTGCAGATTTGGCTCCAACGTTAGGAAAAATTGGAAAACATGATGGGAAAATTGACCAAAGTAGTTACAATGTTAGCACAGGGTGTGCAGAGATAGGTAGAAGCCATAGTACCTATGAATGTTCAATAGCAGCAGAAAATTGGATGTTCGGGCAGTCCCAAGGAAGAGAATTCTCTAGCTTACTGCTCGTAAGGGCAAATTCCAAGTGGCAACTCCTGAGACTGTGAGGATCAAAGACTTCAGCGATCTCTTAGCTAGCAAGTCGAGGCACATGACCCATTAGTTGGAAAGCTATTTTAGAAGATAAAGCATCTGGATGAGCATCTTTGAGTTCCAAGTGATTGAGCTTGCTATGAAGAACAGTCACCACCCTTTGAGGAGATTGAGGCCTAAACTGTCCTTCTCAAGCTCAAGGTCCCTGTGATTTCATTGCACAATGGGAACTTTGACCCATATGATCATTTGGATACATTCAATGTCCAAATAGACATGCAAATGACTAATCCCCTGATCAAGTGCCGAGTGTTCCTAACCACATTGGGAGTTGTACCTCATGATTTGTTCAAAAGCCTCCCAACCTACTTAATTTATAGTTAGGAAGACTATCAACAAAAATTCATCAGACAATACAGAGCACTAAAGAGGCAGCTTGTGCCCCCTATCATCTTGCTATGGTCTTTTAGCGTGAGCATGAGTCGCTAAAGGACTACATTGCAAGATTTTGATTTAAGGCCAAGTCATTGGAGAATCCATTTGAAGAAACCATTCTAGCAACAATCTGGTGGGATTTTGTAAAGATGGAAAATTGCATAAGAGTCTGTATAAGTCCCTGGTGAAGGATCTCATTAAGTTCTATGAGTAAGCTACTAAGCAGATTAAATGGGAAGAGACCTTCGATTCGAAAGGATTTGATAAGAAGAATGAGAAGGCTGGCTCCTCCCACAGTAAGAAGAAGGGTGATATAGACCAGGATGATCACTCTATTGAACGGATTATGAAGAAGCCCAGAAGGCTTGAAGGTGAGTGACCTCAGAATTTAGACTACCACGAGTAGTATAGCATCTTATTAGACTCCTAAGATAAAATTTATGTAGCAAAAAGGGACAAGGAGGACTTTGGAAGCCTCAGACCTTTGAAAACCCCATTCAGGCGAAGGAATAGAGATGAGTTCTGTGCCTATCACAACGAGGCTAGCCATGGCACCTCAAACTATCAGGCCCTCAAGGATGCAATTAAGAACCTGATCAGAAGGGGTTATCTAAGAGAGTATGTGGTGCGACCTTCGAAGCAACAGTCCCAACCTCTTCAACATAATGGCGGCCATGAGTTGGGAGGCTTGGTCCAAATCATACATTAGCAATATATCTTAAATTCAAGTAGAAATGTAAATGCCTTCCTCTGCTTTGTTTAGAGTTGTTTGTCGATTAGCTTGATGTTGTTATCTTCATCTCTTCATTTTGCCCTTTGCTATTAAGCATTTACACTTTTTACAGCTTGCATGTGGCTAACTCTTTTAAGTCTCTTACATGACTTCATGCCATCTGTGGCCTTTGATCCAATTGACACCCCCTAGAGCTCACTCTAAAGATGAATTGATGAACACTTTACTAGCACAATTGTGTGTTTGCTGAGGTGTGAAGGCACTAATAAACACTCATTTTGCCAGTGCAGCTGCGTGCTCACTAAAGTGCAGAGGCACTAGTAAATGCTCACTTTGCCAGCATAGCTGTGTGCTTGCTAAGGTGTGGCGATGCTAAAAGTGAACTCACTTAACCAGCATAGCTGCATGCTCATTGAGGTGTAGAGGCATTGTTAAACACTCAATGCTAGCGTGGCTATGTGCTTATTAGAGCATGAAGAATTGATGACCTAATTATTTGCCTAAGGCAATGACATCACTCTAGTTGATAGCTCTCATGCCATTTTCTGATTATGTACAATCCTTTTTTGCGGATTTGACAATGCTTATCTACAAGATGCTCTATTTTGACTATTATGTTTGAGATGGTTTATTTGAACGTTTTGTCGTAAGCTATAAAAGTTTGCATTATTGTGGATACAGAAAACTAAAGACAACATATTGAGACTACAAAGAAGATTTTATGCACTAAAAAGCCTTAACAAGGTTAAATTACATCAAGAAGAGAAAATATAAGCCAAAAGAAGCTACAGCTAGAAAGAAGATTGTTGCATAAGAAGAAAATTCTCGAAGGCTAGCCATCGACGGGATGCACCCTAGCTAATTAGAGCTCATAGACCTGCCTGAGGCCCAGACTTTCCTCCTAAAACCTTCCTCAATAGCAAGCCCTCCTTCAACCTGACCCTTACCAATAGAGAGGGAACGAGCGTTATTGCTCCTTATTTTTTTGACCAGAGCTTTTTTCTGATTCATAAAGAAAGCAACTCAAGCAACAGTAAGAGCCTGGTCGATCGGGTGCAAAAATCTCATGGCAAAGTCGAGAGGATATAATCTAAGATCCATATGAGATCCCTCCATGTTATCAGAGAAGCTGAATCTTCTGAGTTCCCTATGCAGCAGGCCATACACACCCCAATGAAGAGTCAGAATGCCGGAGGTAATGGAGGTTTGTCTAGAATCTTCATGCTTTATTCGATGAAGGAGTAGATGGGATTTCTTCTCCCTTAAATAGAGTTAAGTCTGGCCTTTCCAAGTAGTCTAGATTAATCTCCCCAACCACCATCATTTATTACCTCAAGAAAGATTAAGGCTAACCTACCAATAACTATCAAACACATGTCATAGGAAGCACGACCTAGAATAGATGAAACGGCGGTCTCGATGAAGACTTTGACTGAATGGTTACTGAAGAGTCTCAACTCCTAGCCCACAAAGTGAGTTGAGAGTTAGGGGGCTTATGTTATATGAAGAATCTGGATGTACCCTTGATGGACCAGTGAACAGCCCAAGTGCGGCGAGTTTCCAGCTTAAGGAGCATTTAGAATGCCAAGTTTGTAGCTCGCATCATGGAGTGACTTTCTTAACTCAAGCTCATTTCTAATGTAGTGAGTTCAACCTCATCACCACGAAGATCGACACTCTCCCAGACCGATGGATCTAGCTAGCGAGGTGTGATCAGTGACCTAAAAGCTCATTGAATGGAAGACCAATGCACGTATTACCCAACAGACAAGCGAGGTCCACCTATAGGTGATAATCTACAATAGCTGAATTATAGGATTTAGTTTGTCTATTTGGTCTTGTGCATTAAATGCCTTATGTAATAGGTTTACTGCATGTAAAATTATAATTGTAACATCCTCTCCTCTATAAATACAGAAAGAAGATGAACGTAAAAGGAAAGAGGCTTGTATGCTGAAACATCGTAATAATATTCTCAAAATAAGGCAGTATTATAGACGTAGGGTTTAGTTCATCTGAATTTATCCAAACCACATTAAAAAGCTGTGTGTTTTCTATTGCTCTTCCCTTCTCCTTTGCTTTCTTTGCTCACTTATTGTCATAGAACTAGGTTACAGTTTGAGATCTTAAAAGAATCCTTAGTTGGCTGGAATTTGCAATTGAACCAGATTCCACCGTCAACATAACCTCCCTTGCTTGTATAAATAGAGTCAGTAAATTGTAAAAGAAGGGAGAAGAAGGAAAAGGGGGGAACTCTGTCAAAATACTGAGAAAGAGGCCTGAGGGAACCTAGTGTACTAAAGCTCCGTCTAAATAGTGAAAACCACCTCTTTAAAAGCAAATACAATTAGCTTGGACATAAGGGCCAAACTGGCTTTAGCTGAGCCATGATAAAAACACTCCTGGTGTGTATTTTCCTTCCTATTCACTCTTTTTCCTATTTGTCCACTCGTTTGTAACTCATATTTTGGGTGTTGACTAAGATTTGGGTTCCTTGAACCAGATTTTACTATCAACTTACTCTGAATAGATGAATCATTCGTAATTATTTTCAATGGACCTATTTGAGTTCTTTGAAATGAATTTGTTTAGCTTGTTTTGTTTATTTTGCTTGATTAACCTTTCAGGCTTTTCACTAAGTTAAATACTCGAATATTTTGCTAGCAAACCATGGCTTCGTGCTTGAATTCTAGATTAGTAGGTGGCAGCCTTTGTAGCTCTTAAGATAGCTAATTAAGCCAATAGCCTGAATGCTTAATAAGTCAGTTGTGGATAATATTTGTCAAGTTGAATGATCGATAAGTTATATATTGTTAACATGGAGGGGCCTCTGTGGATTGCACATTGTTAACCTAGGTGGGTCTCTATAGATCGCACATTGTTAACCTAAGTGGATTTCTACAGATCATACATTGTTAACATGGATGGATTTTTGTAGATTGCACATTGTCAACCTGGATAGACCTCTATAGATCACAAATTGTTAACCTGGATGGATCTCAGTAGATCACACATGGTTAGCATGGATGGATCACAATAGATCACACATTGTTGACATGGATGGATTGTAGTAGATTGCACATTATTGACATGGATGGATAGCAGTAGGCAAACCATGACCTCTTTAGCCTTCCAAGATAGCTGGTCAAGCCATTACCTTGAATATAGCTTTTATCAAGTATTGGTCAGGTTATTCTGAGACTAGTTTGTTTCATGAATAATGAATTAGAGATACATTGAAGAATTCTCAGTAAACATAGGATTGAAGGAGAACTTTAGGCCTCTTTATTGAGATTTAAATAATAATACAAAATTACAAGGCTGAGCTTGACCTTATTGATGATACGGCTGAAGATGTTCAACATTTCATGCTCGAGGAAGTTCATCCCCATTTGCATTAGTCAAGCAATAAGCTCTATTTCCCATATTCTCCTTTATTATGTATGGGCCCTCCCAATTCAGGCTTAGTGTTCTGTCGCTAGCCTTGCTAGCTCATGGTAAGATAAGGTGCAGTATGAGATCATCTATTTTGTAGTTTCAAATTTAGACCTTTCGATTATAATATGTTGCCACCTGTTGCTAATAAGTCATGACCTTAAGGTGAACTATGTCCTTTTTTTTTCAATGAGATCAAGATTCACAATGAGCAGCTGGTTGTTATCCTCTAGATTGAAAGTAGCCCTCCAGTGCAAAGTTACTTCAAATTCCACTAGCACCATAGCTTTGGATCTGTAAACCATTGAAAAGGGGTTTCTCCTATGGTGCTACAAACCGTAGTTCTATAAGCCTAAAGTACTTTTGGTAACTCATCTACCCATGCTCCCTTTCTATCCCCCAATTTTGTCTTCAAGATTTGTTTGATGATCTTGTTCACAGCTTTAACCTGTCCATTAGCTTAAGGGTGGTCAACTGCCAAGAAACTCTTTACAATCCAGAGGACATTGGAAAACTTGATAAACTACTCGCTGGTGAATTAGGTCCCATTATCAATTATGATCTATTGGGGAACCCTAAACCTGTAAATAATATTATTCCAGATAAACTTTTCAATTTTTGATAAGGAAATTTTGGCCAATTCTTTTGCCTCTACCTACTTTTTGAAATAATAAATAGTTACTATTGCGTGTTTGCAGTTCCCGTGACCTGTGGGAAGAGGTTCAATCAAGTCAATGCCCTAAATCGTGGAGGGTCATAGGCTGACCATTTGTTGTAGATAAGTTGGTAGAGCTTCTAGAATCTTACCAAATCTTTGGCATTTATCACATCTTTTGATAAGGTTGATTGTGTCTTACTTCATGGTTGGCCAATAGAACCTTTGTTGCCTTTTGAGCTAGAGACAGCCCCCAACATGATTTCCATAGTAACCATCATGAATCTCCTTTAGGACAGTGTGACAATCAGGACCATTGATGGATCTGAGGAGTGGAGCTGAAAACCCCTTTTTATAGAGCATGTCATCAATGATGCAGTATCTAGCAGCTTGAGCTTGCACATAGCATGCTTCTAATTTATCTTTTGGCAGCTTGCCATCTTGTAGATACTTTAAGATTGAGTTCATCCATGAGTTTTGTGCCATAATAGTTAATATCATGATGTTTTTCTACTTAATGGTTGGTGACAGAAGGAACTCTACTAGAATTATCCCCAGGAAGTTTATGTCTTTGGCTACGACTAGGTGAGCTAGTGCATCCACATGTGCATTTTGAGCTCTTGGGATCTGACTGACCTCATACCTCTAGAAATTATTGAGCAATTCTTGAACTTTCTAGTGGTAGATAGCTATCTTTGACCTCTTTGTTTGATACTCGCCCTTTATGTGACAGACAACGAGTTGAGAGTCGCCGAATATCTTTAAGTTTTCAGCTTGTACCTTTGTTCCTAGGTAGAGTCCTACAAGTAGTGCATCATATTCTGCTTCATTGTTGGTGGCTCAAAATCCAAATCTCAATGCAGAGAGGATTTTATGTCCCTCTGGGCTGATTAGAAGTATTCCAGTTCTTGCCTTCTACTCACACGAAGACCTATCCATAAAAAGTTCCTAATATGGACCTTCTGAGGTCTCCACTTCTTCCCCTACATGTCTTGTGGATTCAACAATAAAGTCCACCAAGGGTTTCCTCTTGATCACTAGCCTTGGCTTATAATGATTATCAAACTGGGCCAGCTCAATAGCCCACTTGAGCAGGCAACGTAAGGTGTCAGTCTTCTACAAAGTCTATCTTAATGGGAACTGAGTAAGCACCTTAATAGCGTGTGCTTGAAAGTAAGGCCATAATTTCCTTGAAGGGATCATGAGGTAATAAGCGAGCTTCTCCATCAGTGAATAATAGACTGGGAGTTAAGCTCCACCTTCTTCTTGAACTAAGGCTATGTTGAGAGCATGCTGGGATAATTCTAGGTAAAGAATGAGATTCTCACCTTCTTTTGATTTAGACAGTAGTGGAGCTTGGCCAATATATTTTTTCAGGTGCTGAAAAGTGACTTCACATTCCTCAGTCCACTCAAATCACTTAGTCTTTTTCAGTACATCAAAGAATGGGATGCACTTGTCCATTGCCTTGGAAATATATCTACTAAGTGCTGTGACCTAGCCATTTAGACTTTGCACATCCTTGACCTTGGTTAGGGATCTTATATCTACAAGTGCCTTAATCTTCTCAGGGTTCATTTGAATTCCTCTGCTGTTGACCATGAACCCGAGAAATTTTCCCAAAGCCACCCTAAACGTGCACTTGAGTGGATTTAACTTCATCTAGAATTTTCTCAAAATTTCAAACATTATGCCATGGTCTTTCACATGATCCATGACCTATTTGGATGTCATGAGCATATCATCCATGTAGACCACCATGGTCTTCCCAATTTGTTCCTTAAACATCATGTTGACTAGCTAGTGGTAGGTCACCCCATGTTCTTTAGTTCAAAAGGCATCACCTTGTAACAATAAAGCCCACCGTCTGTAATGAATGAAGTGTGCTCCTTGTCTTGGGGGTCCATGGGTAATTGTTTATTGATAAATGGGAAAAAGTGTATGAAAATAAGATAGTTTTGATCCATTTTGTTGGTAGTATTTCATGTTTCCTTGTCTTGGTTGGTATTTTTCAACCAGGATGATAAAAAGACTCAAAAAGAAGGAAGCAACTCAAAGAACGAAGTTGCATTTAGATCAAGGAAAGGATGGAAGACGAATACATGCAAGAAACAAGCAAAAATTGAAGAATATATGAAGAATTCACCTAGCATGGACGTAAGGAGCTTGGGAAGGAAATCGTGAAAAATTTCGACGCCATGAACAGAGCACAGCCGTGCTACCTAACACGACCAGGCCATGCTTGATGCTGATGGTTATAAATTGATAAATGCAATCCCCTGTAACACACCCTCCCCCTACTTCGAAGCACAGTTGTGGTGAACGCATAAAAACGCTATAAATAGGACCCTTTGTAATCAGTTTTAGTCATATAATTTAGTATTCCTTCTTCAAGATTTTAGGCTAGTCTTCTCTCTTCTCTTGCTTTAGGCTTTCTTTTATGCAACTCATCTAGTTTTATTGTTTCAAGATTTTAAGAGTTTACAGTTTAATTTTATTTGAAGATTTCCAGAGTTCCTGCTTTTGTTCTACTACTTCTT
>JANHAO010007542.1:0-20052 GCA_026873985.1 Saraca asoca | reverse complement strand
GTCAATTGGCTCATTTTACAAAATTCTGCATTATTTGCCTTAATTGAGCAGTTTCTGTAATTCTAGCATAACTTGAGTTATACTTATCCGATTGATGTGATTTTTATTTTGTAGGATAGATAAGAGATAGCTCTTCAACTCTCATGGAGATTGTAAGAGCTGAATCCATCATTTGTCTATCCGAAATTGGAGGTGAAATTACTACCAGAATGTTATCTCTCGGGCAACTGACCTTCATGCACTCAGAAGTCAATATCTCAAACTAGGAAAGTCCAATTGAGGTGAAACCAAGTCCAGATGAAAGTTAAGAAAGTTAAGACATTTTACCACAACTTTCATGAAGGCTTCCAGACTTGATTCCAGCAATTTGGGTGTGAAATATTGTCTATAATTCATGGGCAGAACTACTGCAGAAATGGGCTAATGCAGAATGGATTTTATTGGCCCCATTTGATATGAGTTTGAGCCCAACTCCAACCTTCTTTGCTCCAGCACACCACCAACCATTTGGAGACCTGAAAGAAAGTCAAAAGAGACAAGAAGAAATAGAGAAGCATGCAGAAAGTAATAGGCAGCACACAAAAGGACAGACAACAGTATTTTGCAGAAAAGCAAACCTGCAGCATCCCCTTTTTGTCTCCTTCTTTTTTCCTGGGAAAAAGTTCTTTATGTATGGGTTCTGAGTAGAGCATTAGGGGTATTGTAGCATTGTATTTTCTATCTTTCTCTCTGAAAAATTTCGTGCTCCATATCCATGGAAGCTTAAACTCTTGTAACCGGTCTAAGGAGGCTGAAAACTTGAAGATTAATACTGAGGTTCTGTTTCTCCCTTCTACATTCAATCTATTGACCAATTCTCATCCTTTCTTCTCTACTTTTATTGTAATGTCTTAGGTGAATGGATGCATTTAGTTTAGACATTAATATAATTATTAAGATCTTGGTAATCACTGGTAAGAGAAGATAGGAAAATTAACAATGCATTAAGATCTTAATGAGTTGTTTGTTGGCTGAGTTCTGATTAGGCTCACTAATCACTTTAGGGATTCTTGTTGTGATTCTAGGCCATAGAATATGATTAATGATTGTATGAACACTTAGTAATCAATGAAGAATTAATCTCAAGTTTAATAAACCCCCTTGGACTGGTTCTGATTAGCATTCTATTACAAATTCCATTTTATTGTTTTTCTGTAATTTCACTGCTGCAAATCAACTTCTCTCCCTATTATTCATCTCTTAATTTGATTGTTAATATTAGAAGATCCAAGGGTTCGACCCGGGCTGCCTTATACTACAAAAAGAATAGGGTGATTCGGTTTATAAAAATTAGTAATTTGGTTGGATTCGGCATTCTCATCAAATCTCACGGGGCCAAATTGTAGCAAATAATAAAATGTAAAATTTCTTTATAAATAGACCTCCAGTCTCAAACAAAGGGCATTCGAAAAAAATTGGAGTACTCTCTGTCAAAGCAATCCTTAAAGTTGTCTAGAGTTTTACCCAACTTGTAAGTCATTTACACAAATTTTAATAAGAAATTCTATTTACAGTCTATCTGTGATCTTTACTTTCATTTGTTTACCTGCTTGTTTAATTTTCTTCCTTTAAGAGTTGCCTCCGCAGGTTTATAAAAATTATATTTTTTATATTTTTATGTTAATATTTCGTTAAAAAAAAATCTTACAAATTTTAAGTGAGTATCAAAGACTTAATCAGCAGTATGTATTCATGATCTCTTATGATGGTCCCTTTTTGCTTGAAGAAAACGGGTTGCATGCGTAGTTATCACAATGTTACATTTGCAAGTTGGTATTAGAAATAGGTAGAAAACATGTGGGAGCAGCGTTACCTTAGAAGTAACTTTTTACTTATTACATTTATACTATTGTCACCATTATTACGATATGGCTTGAAATGAAGATTTCCATCACCACTCCCTTCCTGCCCCATTATTCTCTTCAAATACTTGTCCTGTGATCAACACTAGACGTGTACACGGTGGTGATCAAAATTTGGATCTGCCGATATTTAAATCCAACTTACATTAATATTAAAATATTTTTATTTAATTTGAATTTAACCTGATATGAAATTCTTCATATTTTAGATGTCCAAATCTAATCTTAAAAAAAAATGTTTAACCTTGGCCTGATTTAGGTTTAATTTTGATATTTTAATATATGATATAATTAAAATCTATAAATATATAAAATATTTATATTAACGTATATAAATTATATTTAATGTAAAAAATGAGTTTAAAAATATTTTACATATATATATTAATCCTTTTAATAATTAAAATGTATGTCATATAATATATGTAAAATATATAATATAAATAAAATATTTAATATATAAATATAAAACAAGATTAAATTGGACTAAACCAATTTTAAGTATACAAATTCAAATTTGATCCATTTATAAAACATAATCTAAAATTTTATTTAAATCTGATCTTTGAATTTAATTTCTTAATCAAAATCCTATTTATTTAAAGTTGAATTTGGATAAAAAAATTCAATGGAGTGGTATTTGTTCACCCAAGTTTACATAGGCCTTTTCTACCAAAAGGTGTACATTGGCTTGGTAATTCCATAGACGCTCGTTTGCTTGAGAAAGCATAAAGTAATGAAAAAAAAAAAAATCATTATTTCTATAGGCAGGAGATAATTGAAGCCCACCATTGTACTCTTTTTTGTTGTCGCCCGGAAACACCGTGTCCTTGTGAAAATGAATCATATATAAAATAATGATATTGATGCAAAGTAAATAATTTAATAATAAAAATACTTAATATTTCAATAAACATATTCCTAGTAAAACCCTTAACAAAAGCAACGGAAGACTGAGGAAACAATGCCAAGACCTGCGTGCATTTCGTTTTTGTTTGCTCCAATAATTAACAGAGACATTCTGCAACCACGTTACTGTTTTCCATTTTCAGATTCCATTTTGGATTCTTCTATGCATTTGAATTTTTAAATATGGAACTATGACACGTATATAACCTCGAAATTAAAGTAATGGGCCGGTCCTTAGCTGTTGATATTAAGAAAGACTGTATTACTGTTATAACACGTCTCATTCTTTAATTTTATATATTAATTCTATGATACCACTTAAATTAAGAATTATATTTTATGATTGTCGAAATATTAAAAATTATAAATATTTTTTATTAAAGAAATAAGAATATATTACAGTTGAAATATATAAAAATTCTCTTTGTTGAGATTTTTTATTCAAATGATATTTGATATATTCCTACTTTACTAATAAGAAAAATTCTTCTTGATTTTGGTCAACTGGTATCGATGGCTAACTGCAAGGCTCCAAACGGCAGTCGGGTCAATGGTCTAATATGGATGCATTATTTGAGGATCCCAGCAATCCAACGGCGTTTGTTGGAAACCTTGGGTCAGCTTGGAGACTTATGCGGATGAATAAAAGTACGATTTGGTTCAAACTATTGATCTTGCCTGTAATTTGTCTTCGTTCCATCATTCCAATCTTACGTATAAGAACTTCTGTTTCCAAGATATTTCAACAATTCATAAACAAATGATGTTTAGCTTCTTTAATTGTATTTTTTAGAATCAAATCTCTGTCTATTTGATCTCAAAAGATCAACAAAAAATTAAAATAACAGATCATGGCCTTCATCTTCTATCTCTCAATGCTTTATTTTTATTTTTTTCATATCATCTTGGTAAAAAAAAAAAACTATTTTTCATTACTAAGTTATTTACTAGGAGCTATTATTATTTAGAATATAAATTTAAAACATTACATATATATAACATGTATTTTTTTATAATAATAAGAATGACAAAATATTTAATACATATATAATATCAAACATTATTTATTTATTCAATTTAAAAGCAGAATGCTTTTGTTATGGTTGCTGATGCAGTTGATTCCTCTGCAAACTGGAAGCACATTTTAGGCCTTTATTTCCACCAACCAAACAGAGCGTCAGGAAGATATTTGCAAAATTCCGGAAAGCCCCTTGATCTACCCTCAATGGTCCCACCAATGTGTCTGTCCGATACCATGCATTATCCAAACTTACCAGTCTCATCCGAGCCAACAACAAAACAACTGTACCGACGCTGTCCGCTAAATCACAGTTCCTGGTTCACCCTCGTGATCTCCTCTGACCCAGTCTTCTCTCTCTCTCTCTCGTTATAAGTCCATATTGAATGTCACAGTAAAATACGACGACGTCAATGGGTAAAAACGAACTTTCAAATCCAAATGACCTGCTCCTTCGTGATCTCCCACCTTTTTCACACCAATGGCCGCTCTTAATTTCAAATACTATATAGATTTTCCACACCCATTTCTTTCTATAACATTACATTCCTTAAAGGCATGGTCTTGTATTCGTTCCTCCTCACTCCCGTCATTCTTTGACCCTTTCTTTGTTTCTGTTGTCGTTCATTGACTGCAAATGAAGTGCTTCCATTTCTCAAACGGAGATAGACGAGAAGACGATGAAAGCGTCGTCTCCAGAGCCTCCAGAGTCTCGTGGGCTCGCTCTTTCAGCATAGCTTCCAGCACCATAGACACCAGGAGGTCCGAATTTGACTCCGAGTCCAGGGACTTCGCCGATACCATTGGGTTTCATCAGTTTTTGTCTCAGAGACGAGCTAACGATCTGCGGGTTTTCTCCTTCTCCGAGCTTAAATCGGCGACTCGGGGGTTCAGCAGAGCGCTGTTGATTGGGGAGGGAGGTTTTGGTTGTGTGTACAGAGGGGTTGTCAGAGTGCCCAATGAGGATCGGAACGATGGCTCAAATTCAAAGATGGATGTCGCGATCAAGCAGTTGAATCGTAATGGACATCAGGCAAGTTTTTGTTTCTTTTGTGCATACATGATTTCGAAATTTCTTCTTTCGAAGGCAAATTTTGTTATGTTATCTATGTGGATTTTCATTTAATTGAAGTCTGGACTTTCTACATGAGCTAGCATTTACAGTCAATAATGGCAATTTAGCGCATTGTGGGTCCTTTCAATCCGTTTTGAATATACACCTAGTTTCCTTAATAACGGATTTAAATTATCAATCATTGACTACGAGTTGTGCTTTTATTTTTCACCTCAGTTATTATCCCTTGGGAAAACTGATTAAACACCAGTTTGTAAATCAAAGAACCTTTTACCGATACTACTCAGTTTCGGCTTTCTTAACTTCCTTCAGCCTATGAACTTTTTAATCGAAGTCTTTCCTTTTAGATTGTCCGAGAAGGGTCTGAATTGGACATAATTTTTTATATTTCTTTTAAAATTCTTAACTTTTCTTATATAGCTTGCTTATGTGAAACATTAGTCAGTTTTTCCTGTTCCCTTTGAATGGTAAAAAAAAAAAAGCATGTTTAGTTCATGAGGATTTGCCATTTAGAAGGCAATCTAAAGGGGTTTTTCTTGCATGTCTAGCTTTCAGGGGCACAAGGAGTGGATTAATGAAGTAAACCTGTTGGGTGTGATCAAGCATCCGAATCTTGTCAGATTAGTGGGTTATTGCGCAGAAGATGATGAGAGAGGAATTCAACGTCTTTTGGTCTATGAGCTCATGCGAAATAAAAGCCTGGAAGATCATCTTTTGGCTCGAGTACAATCAACACTCCCATGGATGACAAGATTAAAAATTGCACAGGACGCAGCCCGTGGTTTGGCTTACCTGCATGAAGAAATGGATTTTCAGGTACAAATTTGTTACATGCTTTGGAGCAACCTGTCATAGTGTTAAACATTTTATGACAGCTGTTATGAAGCTTGACATGCTTGGTAACTGTATGCCACATTGTAGCTTGCACGCATGTGAAGCCCAAAATCATGTTTTAAAGCTGTGATTATTAATTGTGTGTTTACAAGGACATAGGGTCTTATAGGTTCTATTGATAAAACATTAAAAAGCGAGTATGCACTGTCTGTAAACTATTCCCCAGTGAAGCAAACCTGTATTTTATAATTCTCTGTTATTTGGAAAATGGTTAGAGAATCTGCCCCTGTATGTTTACTGTGACTGTTTGTTGGAGTTGTGGATGGGTTCTTCTCTAAATATCTTTTATGGCATGTTCCATCAGCTTTCATTTGTTCGGCGCTGTTGTGTGAACAATTGGCAGACAATTCATGACTCCCTTTCTAACTGTTGCAGCTAATACTTCGGGATTTTAAGACATCCAATGTTCTGCTGGATGAGGACTTCAATGCTAAGCTTTCTGATTTTGGACTTGCAAGGCAAGGACCCTCAGAGGGATTTGGCCATGTTTCAACAATAGTAAGGATTTGTCCTAATATTTGGAATCTAATTTTGAGTAGATCAGATGTTTTCACCCTTTTTTATTTCTAAATAAATTTTTAAGGTCATATGTTGGTCTGAACCATTTGCTTTGTTTTTAATCCTAATATTCTGGTGATATATGGAAAATGACTTATTTCCTCTTCACAAAGGTGGTTGGCACCATAGGATATGCTGCACCAGAGTATGTTCACACTGGTAGGTTGACTGCAAAGAGTGACGTGTGGAGTTTTGGCGTAGTTCTTTTCGAGCTTATCACAGGGAGGCGAGCAGTAGAGAGAAACCTACCAAAAAATGAGCAAAAGCTTTTGGAGTGGATAAAACCCTTTGTTTCGGACTCAAGGAAGTTTCATCTGATTGTAGATCCACGACTTGAAGGAGATTATTGCATCAAATCAGCTCAGAAACTTGCAAATTTAGCAAACAAATGTCTCATGAAGCATCCCAAATCGCGTCCTAAAATGAGTGAGGTGGTTGAGATCCTCGGAAACATTATTGACGAGACATTTTCTCAGGAGGAAGGCAGCCCTCAAGCAGTCAGAGTGACCGGAGAAGAAAAAGAAGTAAAAACATCCATAGAGGAGGCTGAACCTGAAGCGGCCAAACAGGGGAACAATTATCTGAAGAAGGTTTTTGAGTTAAGAGAAATGGTTAGCTTAAGAAACAAGTCGATTGGAAGGTTGGATTGGAGAAATTGGGCGCCTGGTCTTGTAAGATCCCTGTGATATATAACTTGCTTATTCTGGAAAGCAAAATATTACCTCTGAAGTCCCCCTGCATCTAGCAATTTATGGTGATGTCACATAGTTTTGCAGTTAAGTGAAATCAACATTGTCAGGGGCAGCCAGTTTGGATATACTGATATCTTCAATTTTGTAGTGACTAACAGCTGTATATACAAAGTTATGAGAGAGCCAAATTTATAAGGTGATTTGGTTTCTCGAGTACACAATTTGGTTATGCTTCTTGCAAGTTACCTTTTGCGTTCCTTGCCTTCTTTTTGTTAAATATAAAATGATACATGGATATATCCACCTGATTTATCACATTTTATCTTTGATTTCCTTAGTGTAATCAAGTTTATGGGAGATTGAGGGAAAGATAGATCAGGACCGAACTAGCAAATTGCAAGGCCTAAAAATCTCACTCACGTGACATTGAATAATAATAATAATAATAATAATAAGGTGATTTTATACCATGAATGTCTCTCATTTATATACACATTATGATTTAAATTAAATTGATATTATTTGCTCAAAGATAGTTGGTAATGGATGTTCAAATTTTGTTAAGCACGTAATTTATGCATTTATGTGCATAAATTGAATGCAGCATTTTCTTAAAGAGTAAAATTACAAATCTAGAACAGTCATGTCCAAAGAACAAACCATCAAAGGTTGTGAGACCTACTTTCATATCAACTTCACATTAGAGGTCCACAACACAGACATGCATATGAAATTGGGCTTATAAGATATTTTTTGTTAGATAACTTACACCTCTCCTTAGGAGCAATAGCACATGGTTTTGAAAATCCATATTCCAATAAATGACATCAAGTTCTCGCCATTAGACTTAGGTAAAGCCTTGTAAGTTGCCAAGTTCCTTATGAAAAGAGCAAATGCCAGTTGACAAATGAGGAGCAAATCGTCCTTCAGAGTGTGACATGTTTGGGACAAAACCTACATATCATTTTCGTGCATTTGTTTCCTTTATCTATTTATGTCTTCTGGTAGGGTAAAGGATAGTCACCTGCATTTTGATTTGTTTAAATCTTTTTCAATATAGCTTTAAAGAATCTAATTTTTTTATTTGGCATTCCTGATTCCTTAAATGTTTCGATTCAAATTTTGATAAATATGATAAGTAAAGTTAAGTAAATTAAAATATCTATTGGACGATTTTGTTTCTTTAGAGCATGATGAACGGAAATATCAATCTTTTTCTGGATTGATGAATTTTTAAGCATGGCCCAATTCAGTGCCAATGGTTTGTAGCCGTGGGGTGGTTGCCACACTAGAAAATGAAATTTCAACAATGTAATCCTGATTGATCCTTTCACCCATCTCGAGCAGGGCAATCAACATCTATACCCAGTGGCCGGTAAGGATTTTTATGAGAAAAACAAAATTGATAATAGTATTAAATTAGGAAATACTACCCTCTCAAGTGATAAACAGGAGCATGTGGTCCACACACTTTTTTTAATGCCAGAGCTATATACACACAATATTATTTCTTGAATTTAACAATATGTATTAAGCGATATTAGGAGTCAATTAATGGAGAAAGTAGACTAATTTGTAGGAAATTTTATATATAAAAAAAAAAAACAAAATATGCATTGCTTGCTTGTATTGATAAATCATTGAAATTTTGATTCAAATTCATTTTTAAATTAATCTAATATATCTTAAATCAAATCTTACTGTTGAAAATCAATCACATGTCAATCATGTGTGCATATTATCAAAACTTCTGCAAATGATATGAAACCTCATCCTATAACAGCTCCTGAAGTGATGAAGAATTTTTCAGCGTGTTGAAAAGTGACGACTAACGATGATTAAAGGAGGCAAGTGGTTTTGGACACAAATCAAGAGTGGCATTCTCCATTATTCCCACTTTATAAGAAATCAATCAATTACACTTTGACATTTCCTTAACAATAGAAACATCAGAAGAAAAAAAAACAGTTCAACGTTTACCGTAATTAAGGTGGCAAGCTAACAAACAGAAACAGGCGAGCTCACTAGCTCCTCCAATAAATTTAAATACTTAAGTTCTTTATAAATTGAAATTAGAATCAAACGAACAAATTGGAATAGTTGATCAGATTTTCAATATTTTCACAAGCTCAACCAAGAACGAGAGTGGCAAATAAACAAAATCCTCAAAATTTTATTGTCAGGAGAAAGCCAAAAAGTTGAGAAAATTACAAGGATCATACAAAACCACTAAAATTACATCCTTGGATATATATTTTCAGCATAAAGCCAGCTATTTCTAATCATTACAATTGTTATATGCGCTTAACCCAAACATTAGCGATCTCAACCAGAAAAGTGGATAGAAGTTTAATATTGAATGTATTGGCTGAAACAAGAATATGTACAGTCTATCGGATGATGTCCTTGAGTTGATGAAATCTTCTCCAAATCATACGGATAATCGTAATGTCTAAGCATACAGAGGAGAAGCAGAAGGCCGAGGATAGGCTGTGGCAGTGCTCCTACTGTTAGCATCATCAGCACTTCTTCTCCGGGCTCGGGCCCGGCCCCCATTAACCGAAGGGCTTTGATTGCCTCCATTTACACTGGTAACTTGCAGCTGCTCCAAAGTTGTAACAACCTCATCCATGTTTGGCCTGAACTTAGATTCGGTTGATAGGCATCGCGATGCAAGAGTTGTTGCCTTGTGTGCTTCATCCATTGAATACTGGCCTTCAAGACGATTATCCAGTACACGAAAAATCTTGCGCTTGTTGGCCAGGTAGGGTTTTGACCATTCCACTAAATTGTGTTGTCCAGTTGGTCTATTCTTGTCAACTGCTCGCCGGCCTGATAACATTTCCAGCAAAACTACTCCAAAACTATAAACATCACTCTTAGCAGTTAAATGACCTACAGTAAGAATGTTAGGAGTGATTAATAAATTAAGAGGATATGAAATGAATATTAGATGGATAAATGGGCCGAAACAAGATGAGACAAAAAGGGTACAGCAAAATGAACTTCACAATACCAGTGGCCAGATATTCTGGAGCTGCATATCCGTAGGTTCCCATTACCCTGGTAGAGACATGACTTTTGTCACCTGTTGGTCCATCCTTGGCCAGCCCAAAATCGGAAAGTTTTGCATTATAATTCTGAAATCATGTTGCCGAGAAATTTTCAGATATGCTAACAAAGTATTTACATTAACGTCATCAAACCTGCTTGCTAGGGGAAGAAAACTACAAGAGATTAAGAAGCCGCATACCGCATCAAGCAAGATATTGGAAGTCTTGAAATCCCTATATATGACTTTTGTTTCTGCGCTGTGAAGAAATGCAAGCCCCTTGGCAGCACCAAGAGCAACCTTCAAGCGAAGGCTCCAAGAAAGAGGTTGAAAATAAGAGCCCCCTGTCACAACAATATTGTCAATTTCAAACACAATTATGAAATTAAACTATATGAAAAGATGGGGGCAAGAAGAACTCACTCCTGAACAAATGATTCTCCAAGCTGCCTCGAGGCATAAATTCATACACCAGAAGGCGGTGTTCATCTTCAAGGCAATACCCAATCAATTTCACAAGATGAGGGTGAGAAAATTGTCCAAGATAGGTCACTTCAGCCTAAAAGACAAAAAAGTCAGAGTCAGGCAAAATTTTGTACAATTAAACAAATTTCTTTTGTTTTGCCAGACCTGATCATTTTTATAGTTAACAGGTTTACAATGTAATGATGTTGATTGGTCTAAGTCTAGCTTAGAAGAGAAACATAGATACCATAAGGCACCTTGTGAATTGCTTCTTGAATTATTACTCATTCCTTGCCTACATAAGGCGAAAGGATTCTCAACTTATGTGTTAGTATTTACAGAAACATGAGCAAAGGATATTAAAGAAGTAGACTGAACTCACCAACCACTCCTTGTGACCTTGGAAACCATCTGGATTAAGTCTTTTTACAGCTACAATAATGCCAATCCCAGGTTTGGCAGCAGCTAAAGAATGTTCATCAATCCACCCCTTATAAACTGATCCAAAGCCACCTTCTCCTAAAACACTATCTGGACGGAAATTCCTGGTGGCCATCTTAAGTTCCACCATAGTAAAGCTCTTTAAATTGGATGACTGCAAGATCTCACCCTCACTTCGAGGAGTCTGAGGCACTGAAAGTGTTGAGACTTTACTACTTGTGCTGCTGAGATCATTTCCATCTGTGCTCATGTATTTTGAACTCAGCCCTGAAAATGTAACATCAACACAATCAACACCATTTTACTTACATGTGACATTCACAGAGTTATCAAACTGGATCTTTTAGTTTGCACAATGTTAATAATCACATTGGTCAATTAATGGATGAATTTGTTAAAGGCCCAGAGCTCATGAATCATGAGACTCACGATTACCACCAGATAACTGACCCAGCACTGATGGAGTATCTAGCTTTATACTTTCAATTTATTGGGAGCGATGATATATAGGCAGGTCAAAATTTAGATATTTGAGTTGCCCAACTGCATTTCATATATTTGAAATGATCTTATAGAGTCGGCAGGAAAGAGGCTGGTTTGACCTGATTTACAAATCTATCGCTTGAAAAGATCAAAAGAAGAACAAAATGTCTATGGTGAAGCTTGAATTCAGCTCACTTCAGAATATGCAAATGAAAAAACAAAAAGACCTCCACTTTTTCTCTAAATCCAAATCAAGGGCTTAATTGTCATGTAAAGGAGCCAGTTAACTTACAAGTATTTCAATCTGAACTTTGTGGCATACAACCTACATGGGTTTGCACCAGAGAGTAAGATTTGAATACCTGTGTTACATGAGCTCTCTGCTTTAATTCGGGCGCTCAAACAAACTCCCATGCCAGAAACAAAACTAATTGCCTGAGCTTACTCTCCTATAGATCACAAAAAACAGACAGAAACCATAAGAAATGGATTCAAAACTGAGAAAAGAAAGATCTGAAGCTTAAAACAGGACTCTTTCATGTCAGCAAATTTAGCCAAACCCCATAATTTAAATGATAACATAAAACCTCCCAAGTTAATCGCTTTAGAAGGCAAGCACTAATTCATTATAATAAATAACGGTAATTTTAATCAATAAACATACATCAACAAAAGAATAACCTGTATTTGCGGTGAACTTGACGCAAAACTCGGAGCAAAGGGAAGAAAAGTGAGGGAAAAAACCAGAGAGAATTCAAAAGGTAAAGCAAGTTGACCAAGGTTGAGCTTAGAAAGAAAGCATGGATTGATTTGTAAAAGGACAGGCAAAGAAGAATTGAAGGTGACTAAGGAAAGTGGGGGTGGTATTGCATTTATGGCCGTATGCCTGTAACATGGAAATGGAGCCCACCTCAATTTTCTTTTAGTTGGTCCATCCCTGATCTTCTTCACCCTTCAACCTGCTACTGCCAACTTCCAAACCCTCTCTCTCTCTCTCTCTCTCTCTCTCAGCTTCTACTTCTCTCACTATGTCTATGGATATATACAACACCCTCTTTTATGGTCTCGTTTTGTTATTTTATATACAGTTGCAGACCCCAAACACAGCTTAGTCAAGTCAATAGCAGAAGCGGATAAGCTAGCAGGGTCACAGACCTGCCTCCGTTCTCGGCCATTGAATTTGGATTTGCTGAAGGCTAATTTGGCTTGTAATGGCTTATTCGGCTCGGCTTGCCTGACCTTGTCTTGATTCTAGCGGCGTAGTATTGCGTAATTTTGGAATCTGATATAAAGATTGCAGAATTGGACCCTACTCTTTTGTCGCCACATGGGACCAAGACTTGCTTCTTAATGCCTTGTTATTCCTTATTTCCTCCATCATATGGATTACGATAATTAGTAAGTTTGTCGACGAAATCTTAATTATATTTTCTAATTTAGCAAAATAAAAATATAAAACCAAATAATGGTCCAACAAAATCCCTGGCAGCCACTCTGGACGCAATCACAGTTTTCGTAGGGCCGATATTTGCAGCACTCTACATCTTCATTTTAGGTTTATACATTAGTATGGCATTTTATTTCGAAAAATGCTAGTATCATAATTATTTTTTATTTTAAAGTATATAAATTGTGAAAATAATAATTCTTAATAATCACATACTATTAAATTATAATCTGATTGAATTTAAAATTGAAGAAATGATTTCTGCCTAATTAAAAACAAAACAATTATTTAATATTTTAGTAATACAAAATTAATTCTGTGCATACAATTATAAAAATAATTGGATATACTAAATTATTATTATCTTTGTGCTTTTGCGCCTTTTGTGCGATGAGAGTGAGAAAAAGACTGACTTGTCCTTATCAAACCACTTTGCTTAACGCCATAGTTCGTTAGATTACGAATTACGATAATTAATTAATAAGAAATTGTAGTATTTTATATATTTTTTAAATAATAGTAGATGTTTTGGTAGAAGCAAAATTTGTGTGGTTGGGTTGGAATTGGATCTACATTCCCAAATGCCAACATAAAATAGACACAGCAACCAATTTGAAATATCCATCCAACTTTTTATCATATCCAAAATATAACTAAATGACAACTTGGAATTCACTGTAGCAGATTGAAGAGAAACAAATAATCGAAGGGACATTTATTATTATTATTATTTTTAAGAAGCTTTCAAAAGAAATTTCACTTTTCACAGGGTCATGTGTTTTATCATGTTATAGAAAGAAATAAAACGACAGACAAAGACCGCATAAAATGTTAAAGCAGTTTGATTTGGCAGTTATAATATATTGTACAGGGTCAATAAATAAAAAGCGTTACGTCATCTAAAAGTAAAAATAATTAAATATTTTTAGAAATATAAAGATTTTTAATATTTTTTATTATATTACAATTTACAATTGAGTAATAATGTAAAATTTGAATACTTTGTCAATGAAATCAATCTTAAAATGCGTAATCAATATATAATTTTGAATTGAGTTTAAATTTGATTTATTATTAATGTAAATCTTTTTATATTATCAGGTGTGTTTGGTTTAACTTATAAAAGTAGGAATAAAATTGAATCAAATAAAATAATAATAATAATAATAATAATAATTTTTTTAAAATTTGTTTGCACCATTCATGAAATTATACTATTTATAATTTTTCTTTTATTATTTGAATAGATGGTGATTAATTATAATAAATTATGGTCAATGATGATAGGTAATAGTGAATAGTAATTAATAATGATAAATGATAATTAGTGATGGTCAACAAAATAGATAATATATGGTGATAAATAATGCTCAATAATAATAGTAAAGTTAAACAATGATTAATGATAGAAGATACTGATAAGTGATAACTAACCGCTTAAAATAATGATGTGTTAAGGTGGTAGGGATTTTATAAAGGAAAAAAGAATAGAGAGAGTTTTTTTTTTTTTTTGTAACATTTTGGAAACATTAAATGGGAACGAGATTTCAAACGAAATGAGTCCATTAAATTTAAGTAACAATAACAAATTTTATTATATGTGAACCCAATGAAAGAATATTTTTTTATTCCATTATCAACCTCTAAAATTTCTCAACCAAATGCCCCTCAAATAATAAAAAGTTGACATATCATTATAAAAACAATAATAATTAAAAACCTTTTATACCAACCATAATAAATAATGTAAAATTAATTTATCCTTACAGCCAATTAAATTTAAGAAAAAATATTTTTTATCCAATTTTGGTATGACATTAATTTCAAGTTACTTACTCATGATTTAAAGTGTTGTAAAAAGATAATCAATGATTTGCACCATTAACACTTTATCCATCTATATTAATTTTTCATGAACTAAATAAATTCTATTATACATGTACCAAACATTCAGGAAAGGATTTTTTTTATTATTTCATTACTAACTCTTAAAATTCCTTAACCAAGGGCTTTTCAAAGAATGAGAAATTGACTTGTCATTATAAAAACAATAATAATCAAAAAAAATTTACCAATCATAAGAGATAGTGTAAAATTGATTCGATAAAATTTAGGAAAAAAATATACTTTATTTACATATGATATAATCTTAATTTCAATTTATTCACACATGATTTAAAGCATTATAAAAGAAAAAATTAGGAATGATGAGGTGCAATTAGAATCAATTATGGAACATGTGGCAAAATTTATTAGATTTAAATAAAAAATTAGTATATATGGATAAAGTACTAACGGTATAAATTACAAATTACCTCTTTACAATACTTTAAATCACGGATAGATAAATTAAAATTAAAATTATATTATATATAAATAAAATATATTTTTTCCTTAACTTTCAATAGAAGCAATCAAGATATATGCTCTTTTTTTCCCTTAAACTAAACACTTATTTTGTTCATTTATTAATATTGTTTTCTCATAACAAAAATTTGAATATCAATTTAATTATTGAGTTATTTAATATATTTTTTTGTTATTTGGTTAAAATGAAAAAGCAGCAGCACAAATGTGAGGTTGGAAAGAAGCAAAAAAATATGAGGCTGGGAAGGGATTAAGGAATCTCATTTGCAGGCTGTAGGTTGTGGGATATATGGAAACCGTGACACAACTTCTCATTAGGCTCAAATGCATGGTGTAATCCAAAATAACACTCTTGCTTTTGGTGGCGTCGGGTATCCAATCATGGATCCAACAGATCACCGTACCATGTACATACGAAATATGGAAACTTTGCCCTTCCGAAGCCAACAAAGGTTAGCTGCGATCTACCTGTCCGGTTTGATTTCCAGGTGAGAAGTCTAAAGCAGTAGGACCCACCTGATCAGTGGGCCACACATGCACGCTGCCCCTTGCCACTAAATTAACGTTGAAGCCGAGATTGTGAAAAATCGCAAACAGCTTCGAGAGAGTTTGCCACCACGCATAAGGCACTAGAAAAGTATTTTGGCCTTTTTATTTTATTTAATTAAAGAAATTATTAATGGATTTGGAGATTGGTGTTCATAAATTTTATTTTATGATTTAATAATGAAAGCATGAATTAGCTCCTAAGCAAAAGAAATAAGGAGGAAGCAATAGTCAATGGGGTTGGCGAAATTTGTCCGAATCCAAACGAAATTGATGCTTAGTTGCTTACTTAAGGGTCGATGTCCGTACATCCCCGCTATATGCGGCATTGGATTTAATAATAAAAAATACATAATATTAAGAGTCAATTAATAATAATTTGCATTATATTCCAATTTTAATTTTTGCTATTGTCTGGATTGCATCGCCCTTCTTTCCGGGCGCTTTTTCTTCCGTACAGAGATCTATTGCTGTAAAACTAATGATCAAATCCAAGGAAGAAAAGAAAGGAGCCTTTTGACAATTCCATCTTGGTACGCTCATAAATTTCGAGTTTTCAACTCATTTGATAACAAGACACATAAGCGGCCACAGGAGAAAAGGATTTAGTTCATTTCACTCTCTTAAGTCCAAAATTTAACGACTCTAACGACAATTTCAGAACGTTTGTCCCCATAATTATCCATGATTTAAGCTTGACATTGTGTCCAAGGGAAGAAATGCATGCGTGGGGGCTGGAAGTTCCGGCACTAGGACTCTAGTAACTCATCAGCTAACACAGGCTAGTATTCAAAGAAAATCAACTCAAGTTCACACAAGTTTCAACATGCCTTCTATGACCTTAAAGTGTATATCACACACTTTGTGCCTCAACGTTGTTTTACCGTCAATCCCTTTACCGTCAATCCCCAGTTTAGATTAATCGATGCAAAGAAACAAGAAATATGCGATGAAATCAAAGATAATCAAAACAAAGGCATTCCGCATAATTTAGTTATTTACCCATAAAATGTTAGGGTAATCACAGTATTTTGCGCATAGAAACTTAAACAGTAACCAAAATCCATTTGATCGCCTACAAATGAGATCAAATAAAATCTTATTTATTAGGTACTTCCGCTAGCTAACCAAATGTTTCCAGGACAGACCCAAAACACAAAACATGAAGTCAGATGGGGCATCATTCGCAAAGCAGCTTCAAAGGCAGCATATCAGTTCCTAGACTTTCAATTCTTCTTCACAGTGGCAGAGTTGATAATGTCGATGAACTCCGGCTAATTACAAAATAGTATGAAAGGTCAGTTGCAGATAAGCAAAATGAGAAGCCAAACAATGAAATGACAGCAAAGGGAAATTTAATTACCTTCAAAGAAGCACCACCAACCAAAAATCCATCAACATCTGGCTGTGCTGCCAATTCTTTGCAGTTTCCTCCATTTACAGAACCTGCAGTTTATGTGTTGATTAGATCAGAAAGTCATTTTAAGCAGTTATATATATCTGCAACCCCATCAAACACTCAGAAAATCCAGAATAGAACAACCTCTGATGGAGAAAAACAAAGTAAATAACGATCTTGTGTGTGATTGGCAATGAATATTTATCTTTTGCCATGTTCCCCTGATAAGTACATGCTTATTCTTCTACAGCATACTGACCATAAATGATGCAAAAATACATGCTCATGGCCATGAGGGAGTACCTCCATAGATAATTCTGACAGATGCAGCAACATCAGCACTGACATTGTTGTGAAGCCATTTCCTCAATTCAGCATGGACCTAAGTCAACCATACAACACATATCATCAGGACAACTCAATCAGCATTGAACATTTTTTCTACTAAACAAACAAGAAAAAGTGATATGACTGAAAGTTGGAGACAACAACAGCATAGCTGTTAACAATCAAGAACAAGAAGGTTTTACAAAGCACTAACCCACAAATCTAAAGAATCAGAAACTAAGCCATGAAACAGACACCACTAAGAATCTTATCCAAAAGTTTGAATTAAATCTCGGACCATCACAATAAATAAACTTTGGACCTAACCTAGCCATGAGAACTCTTACGTAAAAACATTAGAAGTTAATAGTAAATAGGCAACTTGCCTCTTGTGCCTGAGCAGGAGTCGCAACCTTCCCTGTCCCAATGGCCCAAACGGGCTCATAGGCCAACACAACATTATCCCAGTTTGAAACTTTAGCTGAAAAAAAATTAGTGAGTATAGGTATTTATTCCCATAGTAAGAGATGACTTAAGAAATCAATCTACCAGTGCAATTAGAAATCTTCCCAATCAAAACCAAATAGATATCTTTCATGATTTCATCCAGCATTGAAAAAACAGCATTTTCCAGACAAAATATATGCAATCATGATAAAAAGTTGTGTAGACTGTAAAAAATTAAATCCTTAGAAGTTAAAAAAAAAAAAAAAAGAAAGAGAAGAAAAATACCTGCAATTGCTTTTGTTTGTTCAGCAACAACAGCCACTGTTGAACCAGCTTCACGTTGTTCAAGAGTCTCCCCAATGCAAGCAATAACTTTCAATCCTTGTGAAAGTGCATAGGCAACTTTATCTCCCACAAACTATAATACAGAAGTACAAAGATAGATATTGATTAAATATAATTAATAAAGGTTAAACTTAGTAGCTAATGAAAGTAGCTTCAACACTGAAAAAGACACGAGATACACAAAGCATTAGAACACATTGTAACTGTACCTCGTTTGATTCACTAAAAAGATGTCTTCGTTCAGAATGACCAAGAATGACCCAAGGGATTCCCAAATTAACAAGCATTTCAGCACTGTGAATATGACAAATATCAAAAGTAAGAAGATGAGAAGAGCAAGACAGATTAAAAAGAGATATGGAGGGCAAAGATATGCAATAAACAGATTAAAAAGAGATTTGAAATTTTCAAAAACAGACTCACTACTTAGATAAACCATTAGCTTAACAACACAAATAGCAAATCCTTTAAGAATACATGCAAAGCACCAGTGTGAAGTGATTGCGACAATCAGTTAATGCCATACCTAACTTCTCCAGTAAAAGCACCACCTTTGCGAGCCCAACAGTTTTGAGCTGCAACATGGAAGTCAGACCGCAACAAGCTTTTAACAACAGGAAGAAAAACAAAGGGAGGGCTCACAACAACCTCTGCGAAATAAAAAACTTGTTTGTTAGCATTATAGAAGGAAACTAGGAAGGTAAAGGAAATATTGCACAAACTCTATCAAAATAAAACACTTGAAGAGAGATAGACAGGGGATTGTTCCATTCCAGATCAAACAGCTTGTCAACTTAGGAACATACATATAGATGGCTGAGATATTCAGATTTCAGATGGGATATACGATGACAGTAAATCAAGGAATTGATACTGCTTAGCTTCAGTGACTGACAGCAACCATATTTAAAGAACACATGTGCTTCCAATTGATGACATATTGAAATTTATAGAAAACATCCGCCTTACAATTATTCAGATTGCTCCATTGGTATATAAATATATAGTTCCAGTTCAAAACGACACTACATCAAAGAGAACAATGGCTTTGTTGACTCCATTTTTTAACAAATCAGAGTATTCTGATCAGTATACGAGTCCATATTAGAACTGAAAGTTCTTAACCATCAGAAGTTTATTTTAACTCACCCACAACATCCTCCCCAGGGACTTGAGCCTCATTCAAAGTGCTGACAATCTTCTTAACCTCCTCAGTAGTTCCATTCTGCAAAAAAAATCAACTCAAAAATCAGCTCCGCATCACTAAATGGCATTCCACAAAAGCAGTTGGTTTAATTGCGCGTAATAATGGGCAATAAAAACAGATCCACAAAAAAAAAAAAAAATTGTCAAGGCACTCTAAGCATTAACCATCAGAAGAACAGACCTCCAGCGTTGATCCTAACTTTATGCCTACTAAGTATTTGTTTGTTGATGAATAATAGTACCCCGGATTTTAGAGATCAAACAATCCCAGATAGTCAGAAATCAGAAGAGGATTCAAGTTTAAAATCAGTGTCCCGATCTGCTTGTTGGCGACATAAAGACAATCATTGATTATCAGTTTCATAGCTGATCGGGTAGAACTAAGGAGCATCATGGAGATTGATAGCAAAGTCCAATCAAATTTCATCGATATTGAAATAATTCGAGAAAATAAAAACTAATAGAAATGGTGTGGGAGAT
>JANHAO010007541.1:0-20059 GCA_026873985.1 Saraca asoca | reverse complement strand
ACTTAATACAGTAATAGTTATGTTATACCCACAATTGTGATGTTTCATACACATTTTTTCACAACAATTACTGTTGATGGTAATTCATCATGAGAGAAATATAGATTCTACAGTTCTTTTCATACAATAATATGCTGATACATTTTTTTTAGTCTATTTGACTAGGAGCAAAAGGAAAATGAGTATAAAGTGAAGACACAGAACTTGAAAGAAGACACTAGTTTTTTTATGGTGTTCTTTTTAATTATCTTAAACGACAAAAGTTCTTATCTGGATTTATCTTACAAAACTCTCCTTAAGTGAGTATTTTTTTTTCTTCTTTTGGACTAATCTGGGGTTCTGAGCCCTATAGGCTCATTCTTACAAGCTGTAATCCAATAGTCTTGTTTTTTAAGTTCATCACGTTTAGATTTGTTAGGCTGATAATATTAGTCTTCTTATATGTGTATGTGTCCCTCTTTGGATTTTTGCTTGTTTTACTTTATAATTTATTAATATATCAAAATTTTATTGAGCAGGAGGGATAGCTTCATAACTCATAGGGCCTTCTGTGATGCCTTAGCAGAAGAAACCGCCAGAGTAAACGCAGCTTCCAACCCATTAGGCACCAACATCACTACTTACAACATAATAGGAACTTCCCTGGGCCCTAACATGCCCACGACACAACATTTTGCTCCTCCTATTAATTTCAAGCCACTTTCAAGCACCGATCAAGAAACAAACCAGACATCAAGAGGACTCTCCCTGTGGATGAATCAAAATTCCCAAGATCAAGATCAGACATTAATGGCTAATGCTGCCATTAATCTTCATGATCAGATCCACCAACTTGGCTCAGCCACAGCCACAATATATGGGAACCCAATTGTTTCTTGCTCAAATCATCCACCTTCTAATAATAACTATCAGCTGAATTGGGTGTTTGGAAATAACAAGCAATATTCCTCCAACTCTAGTCAAGAGCTGACAAGCACTTCATCACTTGCACTAGGCAATATTGTTCAGGAAACTGCAGCAACTCATCAGCTTATAAGTGTTCCTTCCTTGTATAGTTCCCAACACCAATCCCATCAGACTTCTTCTTCTGCAGCAAACATGTCAGCCACAGCTTTGTTGCAGAAAGCTGCACAGATTGGTGCAACTTCAACTGACCCATCATTCCTCGGTAGCTTAGGGCTGAAATGCGCGAGTGACAATGCTCAAGGGCAAGATGCGAACAAATTTTGTGGCATGTACGGTTCAGGTTCAGCGCTCACTAGTCTTGGAAGTGAGACTGAGAACTCATTGGGTGGTGATTTGACACAAATGCACTCCGCAAAGCGGAGGCATGTAGTACAGAATGAAGAGAATAATAGTGCGGGTGGGGGGCAAACTAGGGATTTTCTTGGTGTTGGCGTGCCAGCCATTTGCCACCCTTCATCAATCAACGGATGGATATGAAGTTTGAACTTTGATATTTCCAATGTTTTTTCCTCAATGGAAGGGAAAGATTTAGATGACGATGATAAAAGAAGAGAATTAAGTATCTGGAAACTTTGCAAGGAGGAAAAGGTGGGGGAATTGAGTGCTTGATGGTGGGTGAAAAGTCTTGTTGTTAGAAAACTATTGAAGGGAGATCCATGCATATTCTTTTGGATCCTGAAAGCTGACCCCTTTTTTTTAAAAACGGTGGCTTTAGTTTTTTGATAAAGGGTTGTGGAGTGGTGGGGGCAAAGCAAAGGATTTGCTTTTTGATTCCATTATTGCGTAGTAGTTTCATCTCTGTTGTGGTTCCTGTCTTGTCAATATGGGCTCCAAAGACAATTTCAAATGACATAAAAGCATGATTTTAGTACAAATAGGCTTTTAGCCTATTGACGATTAAAATAAACTAATGTACCTTTTCAATCACCCAACATTTTATACTTGTAGTACATATATCGAGAATAGAGCTATGTCTTTCTACACATGCAAACGCATTGAAGGATAACAGAAATGTTACATTGTATTCACTTAGTATCACTTTGCATGTCTTTTATTTACAAGAAACAGCTAACTAGTTGCCTCACTAGGATGCATAATAATGAGAACCCTTATAATTGACTTTTCATTTGTAATACATCTGTAATTTCCTATTGTAATTTGTTATTATTTCACCCTGCAACAAAACTGCCCATATGACCAATTAATGTGATTAATGCAACGACAATTTAAATATCATATGCAAAAAATATGTCCTAAATGTATGCATGACAAGTTAATATTGTGTAGTGCTCAGTGCCACACTATAAATAAGTACTGAACAGGAAAAAGATGAGGATCAAACCAAAGCAAAAGAAAGGAGAAAAGTGAAAAAGAAACCATACTCTCCAGTATTCACTGCCGTACTTTATCAATCTTTGATATTGTTTTACTTTTGGTTACATTATATGGCGTGGTTTGTGGCACAAGTTCATGAAATTCTGCAACTTTGATTGCACATACAGCAAATATATGCTTTAAGCTTTGATACCTTTTCATAAATGATCACCTATACATGTAAAAATAAGATATATATCCATTTGCATATGTCAAATGATGATTGTCATCAAATGTCTTCTCGTGTCTGGTTTTGTAATTTTCTTTTGCTTAATAGTGAGAATTATTTCCTTAAATTTAAGATTTACTCAATTATAATGTGAAAATATAATAGTTCTTGAGCATCAAACACTTCTTGCGAACAAGTATATGATGAATAGATGAGATTAGTTCTCATGTGAGAGTCTTTTTTTCAGCTAAGCATGTGTAGTGTATGCAATTACAGTAAGTTATCTATGCAAAGTTTATGCATTCTCTTTACAAATAAATCCTATTTTTTCTATGATAATGCCAAATACAATTAAAAGTATTAATATTGTTTATTGAGGTCAATACATACATTTCTAAACAGAGGGTAAAACCTGATAAAATGGCAGATAATTAAGAGAAATTAAATAAATATCATCTTATATAGATATTATTTATCACATTATATTTTTAAATAAATAAAAGAGATAGACACAAAATATATCATAAATAAATAAATGCGGTTGGCTTAATGCATATTTTATAAAATCATATTCATAAGTGTAGTATGTCTATATTTATTGATCAGGATAGATAATTTTTATCTAAATATTTTCCCTTTTATGGTCCAAATTTACCGACACTTGATTACTGTATAAAAACCATTTTAAGTAATTTTCTTTAATTTCAGCCCACCATGATTTGGGCTGAAGCAGACAGAATTGCTGGGCCTCACTGTCCGAAAATCCTACAACTCACTCTCAGTGCACTACGATTCCTAGTGCGAGTCTGCGAGACAGAAGCAGGGTTGTTGGTGAGACAATGAAGTTCACAGACTCGCCGGTGATCGAGCTGCCTGTCCGTGACGCCGTCCTCTCTCTTCAACAAGACAATGGCTCTCTCCATGTCGGGACGTCCGTATGGCCTTGCTCCCTCGTCCTCGCCAAATTCGCTGAACGCTGGGCCCCACCCAACACCGCCACGCCCAACCCTTACGCCGGCCTTCTCGACTTCCGAGCCAAGCGAGCCGTTGAGCTCGGCACCGGATGCGGCGTCGCCGCTATGGGCCTCTTCCTCCTCGGCCTCACAGACATCGTGCTTACCGACATAGCCCCAGTCATGCCCGCACTCAAACGCAACCTCAAAATCAACAAACCCGTCCTCGGCAAGAACCTAAAACACTCGATTCTGTATTGGAACAACCACGATCAAATCATGGCTCTCAACCCGCCCTTCGATATCGTCATCGCCACCGATGTTGTCTACATTGAGGAATCGGTGGGCCCGCTCATCTCCGCAATGGAGGCCCTTCTAGCAGATGACGGTGTCGTTTTACTTGGGTACCAGTTGAGGTCTCCCGAGGCACACAAGCTTTTCTGGGAATTGTGTGAACAAGTTTTTGTGATTGACAAGGTTCCTCATGAGCATCTTCATCCCGAATACGCGTACGAGGAAACCGATGTTTACATATTGAGGAAGAAAAAGCAACAATAGTACTCTAGGAACTGTAGCCACGAAGAACAAGTGGTAAATTTCAATTTTTGATGTTTCACGTTAGCTTATCACTTTTCTTTTCTTCTGTGTGTTTTACTCGTCTGTCCTGATTCTGACTTCTTATGCAATTAGAAGAAAATTTGTAGCTTGGCAAAGTTATGTAATATTAAGTGATTTACTTATATATATATATATATATATATATATATGTATATAGTGTGTGTGTGTGTGTGTGTGTGTATAGCTCTTCAATTGTGCACTTTGGCATCTTTATGTCATGAGTAATGACATTTGAACAATCTAACACATGTTTGGTCGGTTGGTTGTTCTGTTTTTGTACGTAATGCTTCGTATTGATATATTAGATTATTTCTCACCCATTGGTTTATAACCTTCTATTAGATTTAGAGTTAGGTGGAAAGCTTGATGTAGAGATGACTCCCCCAAAGTTTAGGGTCGGAACATGCACATCAAAAGCAATTGAAGAACCAATCAGTTCTCACCTTAAAGAAAGGGAAAGTGGTCATTTCTAGATAGCTTTGTGCCCTTTATTCCAAAAGATTGTGGTTGCTTACTTATGTCAAGGTAAGTTATATAAATCGTGCCAATTTGCAAGTCCTGATGAAAATGTCTTAGATTGTAACTGAGTTGTTGATCCAAGACTTTGGGATGATCATTTTACTCAAGTAGCTTCTATCTTTTCTTTGGATAACAATATATACCCTGTAAGCTGAGTTTAAGAAATTGATGGCACGTGGTATGTGAGATTAAGCTGCAAGAGATATACAGGCGCCGCATTACGGGAAGCTCCTTGAGTACCAATCAAAGACGCAGGAAATATGTGATCATGCAATTGTTATACAAATCCAGAGTTTCTGTGACTTTGAGAATTTGTTCATAAACTGGTTTGAGACGATGCTTTTGCACTTAATTTCATGTCCAAGGACAAACGATGAGGAGAATATATTCAAAGAAAAACAAACACTTGAAAACAAGCCATGACATGGTACATAATCTGAGTGTCATCTTGCCAATTTCAAAACATCTAATCTTAATTTAATCTCGATTTAGCAGTGCTTCATAATTTTTTGCAGTTTCTATTGATGAATATATAGGTTTTTAAATCTTGTAATGCTACAATGTTTGTTATGTGACTACATCAGGATGCTTGTTGCTTAAACGCATAGATTGAGCAGCTTCTAAGGCACCAATCTGACAGAACTTGTGAATTACGGCAGTGAAGTTGACAGCATCAATAGCACAGCCTTATTCAGACACTCTTCCATAAATTGCTTAGCCTCGATAATTTTCTGCTCTTGGCAGAGAGACTTGATTAGCAAGTTAATTTCAACTGGAGTTGGAAAAAAATCCCATTTCCAACATTTGTCTGAACAATTCACAGGCCTCAGACAATTTCCCCTCCTTGAGTAGACCATGCATCCCAACAACACTCACCAATGTTCCTCAGTTGCACATCTCTCTTGCCTCTAACGACTTTTCACCATGACAGGCTATTTAACAAAGCTGTATGTGACCAATGTTCCTCCGTTGCAGCTTCTCTTTTGCCTCTAATGACTTTTTACTATGACAGGCTATTTAACAAAGCTGTATGTGACACTTAGCTTTGCAGCTATGTTTGTGCGTCTGGTGCTGGTCACATTACATAAGTAACAAATCCCCCTTGACAGCATAGAATTATTCTCAACCCACGTTGGGGTTCCGACACTTTTATCCTCTTCCTTGTATACAGATTAGGATCAGATTCTAGATACTACCTGTTTTGTGAGAGTAAATCAAAGTATAAGGATTGGTATGTGAGTTTAGTATAGTTGGAGAAGATCATTGAGAAAGTCTCCTTCCACAAGAATTGGCCATGCAATGCTTTAAAATGCGAGGAGATTGTGAGGCTCAATTTTTGCAGACCCCATGTTCTCTTTACAGTGAAAAGACATTGTGTGACTAGCACATGTGATACCCAGCACTTCTCATCATGCACTAAACTCTTTGCATCTGCTTCCCTTAAAGAAAAAACCTAGGGCATCTATGGTCTCCATGTCCATGCTTCGAGAGCATATGGAAAAGGCCATTACATGTAACCTGATCTGGCATTAACTATTCTTTACCATATTCTCCATTGGCTTCTTCACTTCATCAATTCTTTTCTCCTTACAGAAGAAAGCCATCATAGTATGGTAGACTAACTTTATTTGGGGAGCATCCCTTTCATGGCATTTCTACAGTAAGTCAATCCCATGTGAACTGCAGTAACTCTTCAATTTGATCAAGCAGTTATAAGCGCACAACATTGGGTTTGATTCCCATCGACTGCAAGTTGATCAAGTTTGATTCCCCGATTCAAAAATATTAATTTTAAAGAGATTAAAATTATATTTAAGTCTAAAAGTTTTTTCTCTAATCATGATATTTATTTTTATATGTAATTTCATAATTTTTTAACTTTCATTTGTAATTTTATTTTGATTATATATTTTACTTTATTCTTACTTCTATTGTTTTATTTTATAATGACAAGACATTTTTATGGTGAATTGTATTTTATTATTTATTTATATATTTGTATAAATTAAAATCATGAAAACAAATAAATAATTAAGAGAAAAACACTCCATCTTCCTCTGGATAATATGCCTCAATTACTAATACTATTTTTTATTTTTTTTTTATTTCTTCATATTCTGCATATTGAATAAAGGTACAACTTTACCTAGCCATGTCAAATAATGAATGTTGATTACTAATATTGATTCCTTGGTGACATATTCTCACAAATTTTTCTCAATTAGGATCCTTATTATAATATTATCCACATAACCTCCTTTTTCTTTTTACTTATCAAATTTCCTCTGGACAATTTAGCAATAACCATAACAAGTACCGCTGATTGCAACTTTAATCATACTCTAATGCTCTACATACAAAAAAAAAAAAAAAAGAACTTCCTTTTCAGCTATTATTAGAAATCCATTTGTGAAGACAAGTTTGAATATGAAAGCAATAACATTACATATATATAACTTTCATTGAAAAAGGCACATGAACTAAATATGCTTTGACACTGCTTAAGGTGAAAGTCATGTTTGTACAGTTTGAAGGTTAGTATACCCCCCAAGAAAGGGACATGATGCCTTTGACAATATTTTTTTTCCTGATACTGTACAGAACATGATATAGCAACTACCCTTCAAAAATTTCAAAGGAAGAAAACAAAGACTGTTACAGCCAAATCTTTTTTTTTTTTAATTTTTGTTTCCATTACTCCATCCACTCTTTCTCCCTCATAGAACTATCTGGCCACTAGAATTCAGATGAAGCAATTTCTCTCCTTATTCTTCCGCATCCCCCCCCCCCCCCTAAAACTACAGTTATTAACTTATTTGACAATATTCTGCATAATCAAAGTCATTGCCTCTTGCAATGTCTCAGTATTATATATAAAAGTCCTATTTAATTATTCTCCCTCTTCATGCATGGCCTCTCATATCTTTCCTCTTTCTCCTGTTATATTCACTCCTTTCAAGGAATGAAAGACGAACCATCATGCACAGTAAAATGAGAAATCAACTGAGGTGTAGTACTTCCAGCTCTATGTTGAGCACCTTGATCAAAGGATATAAAAGAAGAGTTATTGTAGAACTCAATAAATCCATTATTGTTTCTATGATTTGTTACCTCATGATTTCCCTTAATTTTTGCAGATGGAACTGAATCTTTCATCAGTGAACCACATTGTCTAGGCTGTGTTTGATAGAAAACTTTTGAAACCACTAATTCTCCTTCTTTTTCCTCTTCACTGCTGCCAATATGGTATTGGTGCATAACCCAGTTTGTTTTCTCAGGCTTTCTTTGTTTTCCATAGTTGGTGTAAAGGACGAGGATTTTCTTGTAGCCTTTCAGCTTGCCACTGATGTAGACAGGCCTAGTCTTGCCCGTTTTGTGCCATCTGGTCTCACTGCCATCTGCATCTGTGTGAACCTTTCTTCTTTTCCTTGTCCCAGTTGTGTATGCTTTGGAAGGCCGATGGAAGAAATGGCGGATCAGGCCATCTTTGCTTACTCCTTCATTATAAATTTATATAGAAAATTAGATGTTAACTTCAAATATTCATGTTAAAATGAACATTTAGCCAAATAATGACCAAGAGAATATGAGAATAACTAGGTGCCTTGTAAAGGTAGTAAGGTTGGTTCAAGGACACTTTCTTCGTCTGATAGCATGCATGAAATCATGCTAGGGGTTGAGTAGTGCTAGTTATATCTACTCTACTCTTCATCATACTTGTACATACATAACATAATATGAGTCAAATTAATTTTACGTATTGTGACTTAAAAAAAAAAAAGAATATATGGAAGTAATATTTTTCAAAATATATTACATGCAAGGATTTAAAATTGAGTTGAATCACATTGTAAAAAATTGTGGACCAATGAGAAAAAAAAATGGTAATTACTGCGATCAAATTCTAATAAAAATGCAGTTTGTTGTGTCTATTGTAACGGCGACATTACGGCCATATCACTTGACGGAGCAGTTATTAATTAAAAGTATTAAGTTACATGCATGGCTCTATGATGTAAAATTGTGAATGGTCAGAACTTCTTCCGGTATTGGCCCTTCCATATTAATAATATATGGCCTCTTTTTCATGTCAATATTAAGATCCCAAGAAAACCAACTTCTGGCCACAGTATTGATTTATTATATTGTTTGGAGGCTGCATTCTCACTTATTAATTTAAAAAATGAAAATGTCGCTTAATTAGATATATATAGGAAGAATCCTCAAAAGGAAAAAGTACAAATTATCACAGTGGTTTATGGCTGCCTGAAGTCGACAGACGGATTTGGGATATTGTACTTCACCTGGCAACTTCTCTGGATGTGTATAGCAGATGCCATTCTCGCCTTCAAGAGTAGGGATGAATTCATCAATCAATGGATGAAGCTTATGGATATCAGAACGCACCTTCGCTTCCAAATGCTCAAGAATTTCCTGATCAGTTGGATCAAACTTCACTCCAGCAGGCAGTCCAGGTAAATCATGAATTTTAGCCTTAGACACATAAAAAGAATCACACTATCATTATTTCAATCAAACAGAAGAAAGAAAAAGAAAATGATAATGAAAGTTCTATATTTGAACCTGTTCTTGGCATTGGATATGATGACCACATGAAGGACAGGTTTTGATTAAACTGTCCTTACGTGTCTCCACAATGATGTTATGATGATTGTTATCAGCCTCATTGCACTGAGTCATTTCCCTTTAGTTTTTTCTTCCCTCCAATGATTTCACATTCCAGTTTGGATCTTCCTTTCTCGTTTCCTCTTCTGCTGCTATCGAAAAATGCAGCAGCAGAAACTAAAGGGTGTGTGTGTGTGAGAGAGAGAGAGAGAGAGAGTTTGAGTTAAGAGGAAAATAAAGTTATAATATATAATAAGGGAGAAAAGGAAAACTTGTCTCTTCTAAACTCTCCCTCTCTTTTTATTACTTTAATTCCTTTGCATGAATGAATCAAAATTTTGATGTCCTTCTTCCCAACCTCCTGAGAGAGGGGAAAGAGAGAGATACCTAAAAAATCTAAATAGAGAATGAAAATAACAATTAGAAGATAGGGTTTGTTGCAGAGTGGAGAGAGAGAGAATAATAAAAGATATATGAGTTTGCTTTGATCTCAAGTTTAGTTGTGACTTGTGAGTTGTGTATATGTATGAAAACTTGTAGAACAATAAATGTAGGTTTTTGGCCCCTTTTTTTCTAAACTCTGACTAAAGTGTAGCTTTAATATTAAATTTCTGTAAAACAAAACTGGTCTTAATTTGATAAAAAAACAAATGAAAAATATATGTAGATGGATAGAGTTGAGTGGGATTGAGGCAACCTAATGTATAAGCACAAGGAGTGAGAATTTAGGTCGGATGTCAGCCTAGAGTGCAGGTAAAGGTAAACAATATTCACAAAGAACTAAAAATGAAAAATGCAGAAATTATATGGATCATCTATTTTCAGCCAACCATAATTCTATTACTTCACGTAGACTTCTCATGCATAGCAAGAAACCTTTTTCTCTCTCAATATTGCTATATATGACAGTCTTGACCTTCAATGACAACAACAGTTTTACAACTTTCATATAATAAGGAGCAGAAATTCTTAAATGATTCAATAGTGTTTACTTTTATTCTATGAATAAAAATTAATTATCAGTTTTATAATATTATTGTATTAAAATTTTAATTTTTTAATTTTCAAGATATTGAAAATAAAAAAAATAACCATTAATATCTGTTAGAATATTTGCTCTAGAGATAGATTTTTTTTTTAAAAAAAATTATATTATAATTGGAATATATAAAATTATTTTTTTAACATATTGTCATACGACCAAAGCAAGCATGAATCACATGACATGTGTCAACACTAGCAAGAAAGAGAAAGAACACTGGCAAGAAAGAGAAAGAGACTATGACTTAGTGAGGATAATTTCATAGGAGGTCAACTTTTTAAAAAATTATATATTTTCACCGTCGAGTGAAAAACATTAACCTTAGTACAGAATAATTAATTTAATAATGAAAGACAACCGATTTCTTAAAAGGTCTGGCTTTCTAGAAAATTATTCAGAATTTAACTAAATAATATGACAGTTCAATGAATAATATTAGACTCATAGTTATCCATTTTCTAGAAAGAATCGACTTTAAAAATATGTGTGGATCCACTGTTTGTTCTCACGCCATTTTCAACCAATATATTAACAATTTTTCTTTGTTTCTAATTCATCTTCATTTCTAGCAAAAATATGATTTTATTTCAAACTTTGATCATTAAAATAAGAGTTGATTTTTCAGACTTTGATATATATATTAATTTTTTTTTGTATACTGTAACAATGGTATCTTTGTCTATATATGCAGCAAAGAGAAGTGATACTGAATATGGTGAAAAGCCGAGCAGTTGAGCTGAACGTGAATCATGAGTAGAGCTGATAGGAGCTGTATGAGAGAATTTTTCACAAAAAATAGGAAAAGCCATGCATAAAAGCATAAGCTTAGATGCTGTTGGTTAGCCCTATAATAATTAAATCATTATCAGTTCAACTGGAAAAGAGAGAATAAGAACAGTATGAATACTATTTTTAAGGGAAGATATTTACCATTTATATCGATTGAGTCTGAATGATTAATTTTGATCATTAATTTAAATCAAATATTATATGTATATATTAAATGATTTAATATTACTTCTATTATAAAAAAAATATTAATATATCAAAACTGAATTGATCCCTCTGCCAGGTCATGGAAGTCAAATTCTTGCCATTTTCTATTTTTCGGAAGTCAATCTTAGGCCTAAATCTGATTAACCACTATTTGATATTACATGTAGTTACAATAAAAATATAAGAACATATTCTAATATACACATAATATTATATTTTAAACTTTTAGATGAATCAATAATGCTACACTTTTAACAATATTATAATTATCTATTTGTTTTGAATAAAATAAACATGTCATCGTGGTCATCATTATACAGTATAATAATTTATATTAAATTGAGTTTAAAAACTTTATGATTTTATTACTAAATATAATACTCATGCCTTTTAAATACATTTAATCCAATTAACTAGATTATTATTCACATAATACTCTTGCATAATACAAACTCATTCTATATATATATATATAATATGTTAAATTAATGATATTTTGATATATCACATTTTTAAATAAATCTCACGTTATTTAAACATAATTCTATTATCCTCACACACACATACAATTTGCATACTTACACTTTGGAAGTCTTCACTTTGATGAAGATAAATAAAGCTGGGAAGATTCTGCTGAGTATATTCATGGCGTCCTATGTATGTAAAGTATATATATGGATTCCCTCACCGTACATCCAAATAGCAGACTTAGCCTTCAAAAGATATACATGGGGCTAAGGCAAAGAAATGAATTACATGGATCACGTTGCCTTACCTTTTCAGCAAAGCACGCCCTTGACACTTCAATCAAGTATGTTATGAGGAGGGAGTGTATCAATCTTCTAGTTTTTAGGTATTTAAAAGATAAAATTAGGAATATAAATTATTCTCCACCCTAAATTAGAAATCTGAAACTATCTCTAGATGTTATATATTCATCTCTAATCATCAAACAGAGATAGATTTCTCTGTCTTTAAATCCATAGAAAAAAAGTGGCATCTTTAAAATTTAGAAACTAATAATAATTTGTTACTACTTATTGAAACAAAAATTTTGTCTCTAACTGAAATATATTAAATATTTAATGTTGTCAAATAAAAATTAATTTTTCAAATATTTAGATATAGAACATTGCCTCTAAACTTAGAGAGACACATTTTGTCTCTAATTTTATGTATAGAAAGGTTTTATTTTTTAATCATTTGAAGACAAATTGTTTATATCTAATTTGTTAGTAATTTATTTTTTCATATTTTTTATTTTTTGTTTATACATTTTCATAATTATATATAGTCCATATATATATAATAATTGGAAACCACAAAAGCTATATTCATAATTTAGATATTTACTAAGTAAAAAGCATTTAATTGATAGTGAAGCTATATAACATAAATGTTCTCGTATCTTTATACTAAATTATTATATTTGCATCAAAACAATATAAAAAAACACATTCAAGTCTACTAACTATAATCCCAAACTCAACATAGTTACACAGTTGACTCCAAACTAATAGACGACAAGGGCTTAACCATAGATTTTAAAATATGTTGATGCACATAACTCAATAAAAGTATATTGAACCTAATCTTTAACTCCAGCCTAGACCTTATAGTCAAATTGAATATAAACTTATGTTTCTGTAGGTGTGTGCTCTTGTTGTTTGGTTCTTTAGTTTGCAACTTCATCTCTTCAACTTTCTATTTAAGTAGTCCTTTTTCATAAAGTGTAGTATAGGCAAGTACAGAAGCAGTACATTATTTAAAAATAATAAATATGTCAAATTTTAAAATAAAAATAAATCCATCATATAGCATCCCAACCCACCATATACAGAATAAGATGAAAATAAAAATTGTATAGAAATTGCATAAGTAGAACTTATCTCGTAGAATGAAATGCGTAAGTTGAAAACAAACAAATAAAGCCAAAAAACTAAGATCGGAAGGAAATTAGCTCACAATTTCTAAGTCAATAGAAAATTGAAAGTCAAATCAAAATAAAAATTATAAGATAAAGTCTAAACTCACGACTCCTAATTACTTTGCATAAAATAAAGTTGGAAGGTCAATGAATAAAATATGAAACTTAAGATTTAGATTTATATTACTTTTTCTCAATTGTTTCACCTACTTTAAAAGATGGTTACATTTGCTTGACTTCTTTAACTATTATATTATATTATATATATACACACACCTAACCTAATTACAATTTGCACAGTAATTTCTAGTAGTTCATCATTTAGGATTAACTAAAAATAAAGTAATTTCAATTTGTGGCCTAATAAAATAATTATTAATCTATTTTTTATTCTAGTTTGTGTGTAAATTAAGTTTGAGCAATAATAATATACAACTTACAAGAGGAGAAAAATGAGTAAAATAAAGATCTAGAGATGAGGTTTGAGTGTCTTGTTTTGATCAAATTTCAAACAAGAATAATGAAATTAATTAGAAAGTTTGATAATGCAATAAGGATTAAATTCTAAAATAATTTAATGTAGTCTAAAAAGGTGTTCATTAGATGAAATCAAAATCAAAATGAAAGACAATAATTATATAAACAAAACAATTTAAAATTAAAATAACATCATGAATGGTCAAAATCTAAGCATTACACACTTGAAATTAGAGAGGGACAACACAATTCAGCAATTCTCCTCTGGAGTAACAAATTGTTAAAACATGTGAAAGAGTTTGACATCGTTTATTTACTATTTTGGGAGAAAGTGATAAGTAGAATTACAAAATTGAAATGAAAAACAATAAATTACATAAGGGAACAATTTAGAATCAAAATAATACAATGAATTTTGTACAAAACTTAAGTATAACACATATGAAATTGGAGAGGGATGACACAACTTAGCAATTCTCATCTAGAGTAACAAATCGCTAAAACATGATGAAAGAGATTGATGCTGTGTATTTATTGTGATAAGTATGACTAGGAAGATGAAAGAGATTGATGCTATGTATTTATTGTGATAAGTATGACTAGGAAAATAAGAAGGACAAATGAACAATAGAACAAACACGAAATCTGATGATTGGTAGCAAGGAAACTGCAACAAATATGAGCATCTAATCTTTTGCAAAAAAATCATTTTTTTTTTTGCATATTTGATATTAAGAATAAATAATAAAATATTACAATTTAAAATTGATTAACTACTTGATAAAGATGAAGATGTCAATATATTTAAAATTTATAGAAATAAAATAAATTATCAAAATTGATTAACTACTTGGATAAAGATAAAGTCGTTAATAAATTTATCATATCAACATTATAATTCTAATTCTAATTATCATAACTACTAATATTTAACTTTTATGAAATAAATACATTACACTATTTAAAATATGTAAGGTTAATAAGAGCAAATTAATTTTATAAACTTAAAAAATTATGATCTAATTTTCTATTATGATTACTTTTGCTAAATTTAGTTAAGAATTCACTTTTAACTAAGTTTTGCTTCATAAATTGTTTTAAATATAATTTAAATTTCAAATGAACTAGAAAGATAAAGAAAAGATAGAAATAAAAAAATTGATTAGATAAAAAAAATTAAAACTAACTTTCAATAGGATTTGTTTTATTTAGTTTCTACTCAAAATTATCATATAAAAATTTACTTTTAAATTTTTCAAAATTTACCAAACACATAATAATGAAAAACAAATTTCACTAATAAAAAAAAGGGGTTTCAATATTTTTAGTTGGCTGATTTTTAAAATTTGATAACCTTGCACATATTTGGATAGAATGCAATTCTTGCTCATAAAATTAAATACAATTAGTATAAGTCAAAACTTAGTTTTATAATTTTTCTTTTACTAAAATGTTATGTTTTAGTGGAAAAGAGATAACAATATGAGGTTGAGATTTTGATTATACAAACATGTGGGAACATGAAATTAATCTAAAATTAATTTAAAATAAGATTTTATTACATTATTAATATCATTATTGGTTAATCCAAAATTTCACCAAGGTGATATTTTAAATATTAAAAATTTCTTCTTGAAATTTAGCGAATTTTAAAAATTTTAATTTATATTAACTATACAAGTAAGTTATTTGAGTTATAATATTTTAAATACTCTTTCAGAATTATAATCGATTTTCAAAATGTTATAGCCAAAAATACTCTCTCATAAAATAAGAATTCATTTTCAAATATTAAGACAAAAGAATAAGAAAACTAAGATATTAAAAGATGAAGAGAAATTAGAAATTTTACTTTAAATCTTTGTAGAGCATGGAATTGGAGAAGATGATTGAAAACATTCTTTTTTTTTTATTTGTGTGTGTTTTAAAATATAGAGGAATGAAAGTTACATAGTGAGTCAAAATAAGAATACTAACCTTGTAGTGTATGTGTGTGTATTTAATATGAGAGACAAATTAAAGATGGAATATCCATCTCTAAATACAAAAAATTGTGTGCAAAAAATTTGCATCAAATTTCAATAATCATTTTAAGTTTACATACAATGTAGGGACGGAACATCCGTCTCTAAAAAATAAAAAACTTTCTATGTCTCTAATCCACCTCTAATTTACATCTGGAATTTTAAATTTGAGACCAAATAAGTGACTAGTCACTAATTTTTAGCTAAATAAAGATATTAGTCATAAATTTATTATCCGTCTCTAATTTACATCTCTAATTAAAAAATTTTCTTGTAGTGAAATTATACATAAATTTATAGAATACCATATCATTTAAAAGAGTTGTAAGATACAATCTGATTTAAAATCCATCGACATATTGAGTAAAAGAAATACAATCGAATGTAATCAAATACATTAAGTGCTTTTCTCCTAATCTCATAATTAGGTCTTTTAGATGGTAGAGATAAAATTTTATTCGTTAGATCATTAAAGAGGGGACTTAACATTGACTTTATAATAAGTGCATAAAGGTTTCCATCTAATAATCAAATGAGCCTATTAGGCCTACACAATTTAATTCTCATCTTATTAATTAGAATATTAAGTTCACTAATTAAACCAGACTTTAGGGCTATCTTATATCTTTTATTTGATCATATTTTCTTAATTCAAAATCACAGTTAATGTTAACCCATATTAGATTAAACATAAAACAAAATTTAATATTCTCCCACTTGAACAATATTAATTATGACTAACACCTTATGCCAAAATAATATACACAGTTCTTCATATAGTTACTAATACTAATGAATTTTGTCTACATGAACTAGATGTAATTGTGTAGTAAGTGACAATAGTACTAACTTTATAATTTATAATGTGTTATTTTACTTATCGGTCACCAATTTCATTTTTTTGTTATGCATCAGAGATATGCAAAAGAAATCCCTTTTGGTTTAAATAATCTAAACCTATATGTCTTAAAATTAACTCTATATCCAAGATATTTTTATGTATCACAAGATATACATATGAACCTAATAATAAATGCCCCATGCACTTGCTTAAAATTGACATGGGTCTTAAGACTTTACATGAAGAAATGTATATCAAACTTTCTGATTGAATCATAAACAATAATTATTTCAAAAATCCATAATAATTAAAATGATAGTTCAACCACAACAAAACAAGTAGAATAAATAAATATATGTTGACTCCTACTAACCAAGGATATCAAATGGCTCTACCAAACCAATGCTACTAACATGCCTTCTAAAGACACCAAGGCTGAGTCCCTAAGTTAATGAATTAACAACCATATGCTCAGTCACTATATGCTCTACTTCTATATTACCTTTTTTTATTAACTCTTTTAAGGTCAAGTACTTGATTTCCATATGCTTTGACCATGTGATGTCTTTAATATTTTTAAAACATAAAATCGTAACAATATTATCACAATATATTTGGATATGTTTGGACACAAAATTGACAATGGTATCTCAGCGATGAGGTTATGTGACCATATACCATGTGTAGCTGCTCAATAATATGTAAAGTAAAACCAAGTGTGTAATTTAGCTTGCTCCTACCTATAACTTGCCCTGTTTCAGGGCCAACTTGCTACCACTAGCCATCAAGCAAAACAAGTCTCTTTGCTACCTAACCCTATAACCCACCATAGTTCACTATCAATAAGCCAACTTACTTCAATTTCTTTGTATTTTAATTCTATAATTATATATAAATAAGGCCCTAGTGCTTGTTGTAAGGCATCTAGTTTTTCAATTTAATATATTGAAGTTTCAAAGAGTTTCTTCTCCACTTATAATCTTGTATCTTAGGTCTAGCCAACCTAAGTAGTGTTTAGGCTAGAAAACCATCATAATGGGGTTTGAACCTTGTCAAAATTGGTGTTTTTGTCTTATCAGTTTTGCCTCTAAGCTAGTTAACATCAAAGTATCCTAATCCCCACCTCCCTGTCACTTTGAAAATTATAAAAAACTTCAAAATTCTACCATTGCAACCACCCCACTGATAACCACCTTTGCCACTCTCGAAACACCCACTTCCAGTAATTAAACCATAAAAAAAACCCCACCATCGTATTCAGGGGATCCAAAATAGCTAGATTGGAAAATTTCACAATGACCAGAGCTTTTACACATCGTCATGTGTTGGCGGCCTTGTAGTTAACACGTATGCACTCACGCCCATGCACTTCATATGCCCAGAGGTTGAAGATGATGCCATGTCAGCACTGCCTCCACATGTCACATCGTGTCAACAACTTGACCTAGTTAAAAACTGCATATGTCATCGACCTCCCACAAAATAATCCATGTCATCACCACATCAATAAAAACAACCAACCAGAAGCCGCTATGTCAGCACCTTTGATCAACCAGAAGCTACCACTTATCACCCACTACTACATCCACCCACTTCCACTAGATCAACCCTTTTTTTTTAATTGTATATTAAAACCTCCCTTTTCTCGAATTTTAGAGAAACCTAACCATTATACCCTCATTTAAGAAAAGTCTTTTTCCTTAATTTTGACATTCTCAATTCATTTTTACTATTTATTTTTCCTAGTTTCAATTTGATTTTGGAAAAAAAATACCTCTAAGATGTCAAAATCGCTAAAAACATAACCATCATGACATTGAAGTTTAGGAACTTTGAGCTTAAATTGAACACTCACAAGAACAACTTTATGAAACTTAAAGAATTCAACAACATAGAAGTGACTCTAATTCAGACACTAGTTTAAAAAATAGTAACTCTTTCGAAAGATTACAAATGAACAATGATGTCCTATCCTCTTGATTTGATAGATGTAGACATCGTCATTAAAGAATTTATACTAATCCATCTAATGATTTCAAAATCAGACTAGATATTCTCAAATTTGAAGAAAGTCTACAATCAGATGATTTTATTAATTAGTTACACACCATGTAATGTATTTTTAACCTCAAAGACATTCAAGATGAAAAATGTGTCAAAATTATTGCATGAAATTAAAAAAAAATATGTTTCAATCTGGTGAGAGAATCTTAAGTGCCAACAAGAGTGAGAAGGTCGACACTGAATCAGAATGTAGGATAAAATGTTAAGAGAGCTCACACATAAGTATATTCTAACTCGGTATTGTCAAGAAATGTTTATCAAATTTTAAAATTTGCGATATAGAAGCATGACTATATAAAAATATACAAAGGAATTTGAGTAGTTCAAAATAGAGTGTGACATTCATGAGCCTGAGAACGAAGTATTGTCTGCTACCTTAAAGGTCTAAATTCCTGTAACAACTAAAAATATAGGAAAATAAAAAGAAAAATTTAAAATAAAAATCTAAAATTGAAAAGGACTTAAATGAAAGTTGCGGCAAGGACCAAATTGAAAAGTCTTATTTTCAGGTGGGGTAATTTTCGGAATAGCCTAAAATATTAGGGCCAAAACATAATTTTGATAAAAATAATTTTAATTATAAAAATTTCCCCAGCCACCTTCTTCCCCGGGCATCCTCACTTCTCTCTCTCAAAACTTCTCTTTTTCTCCTCTCGATCTCTCTCTCTCCCTATCTTCTTCTTCTTCTTCCTTCTCCCTCTCTCCGTCCCACCGGCGCTCTCTCTCCCTTTCTTCTCTTCCTCCGGCGTTCTGCCTTGCCGGAAAAAGGGCCAGCTGGGTTCGGCTCCATTTCTTCCCGTTGTTTTGCTTGATTTTGTTGGAAAAACTTCAGCGCTGACGAGTTTTACCTTTCAGCCATGGCTTCTCCTCCCTTCTGGTGTTGTGTAATCGGAAAGAGTGGTTGAGGAACGGATCTCTCCTTCCCTGTTTCGGCTCTCTTGTTTTCTTATTCTGTTCGGCCAACTTGAGTTTTGGGCCGCCGGCGGTGCTCCGGCCAACAACGAGCTACCAATAGGCTCCTTGGGACCTGGTGAGTAATCCTAAATTATCGGATTTATTTTCTAGTAACTCTACAGTCGATTTTTCAAGATATTGTGTTAAAAGCTCTAAAACAGTGTAGTTTATTCAATAGCCTCCACAGGCTCACCGGTAGCATTTCAGCTCCAGCTGAGCTGCACACTAATACTTTAGACCCTAATGAACAATCATAGAATAAAAGATTTATTCCGTAGTAAGTTTATGGCTAGTTTCTCAAGATACTTTGTTGGAAACTCTTGTATGGTGCATTTTGGTCAGGAGCTCTTGTAGACTTATTGGTGACATCCCAACTCCTACCGAGCTGGATATAGATACTTTAGACCCTGGTGAGCACTCCCAAAACAAAAAATTTATTTCGTAGTAATCGTGTGTTAAGATTTCAAGTTCCTTGTGTATAAACCCTTATATGTGAAATTCCTGAAAAA
>JANHAO010007540.1:0-20068 GCA_026873985.1 Saraca asoca | reverse complement strand
GTGGATGAGCTTGTCATCGAAACATGGCCGTCTGGGGTCTGGCATCATGCACTCGAGGCCCTAGTAACTCTTCCTTTGGCCATGGCAATGGGAAATCAACCAGAACAGGAGAGATCCCCACAGACGGTGCAAAAATGTTAACATCGGATTTTGGTTATATCCCAAACTCTGGCTAACGGGGGATTCTTTAGGATCCCAGGCCTGTTCTTGGTTTGTGGGTGAGAAAAGGTGAGGTAGATGATGTAAATGGTTGAAGAAGTATGAGTGAAGACACTCGATTTTATGTGGTTCGGCTAAATCTAGGTCTTACTGGACCCTACGTCCACGGTCAAGATTTTTCTATTGTAACTTTTATGAGGTTTCTACTTTACAAGATTTCCTCTTCCTCCCCTCCTGCTAACAATGAAATCCTATTTATAGAGGAAAGGTGAGCTTCATGCATTAATTACAAGTTACAGTTGCATCACATCAAATAAATGAGAAAAGACAGTGGAAAAGACCATGTTTCGGCTGTTTGCAGCATATAGGCTGTGGAGGTGGACCCTTTAGGTTGGTTGTAGGCTTATGACCATTGCTTGATGTCATTTTAGCCATACAGAGGATTAGTGACTCAGTGCTGGAGTTCAGGCTTCGCGATCCCTGTGAGGCACCGAGGAGGCGAGCTTGGTACTGCTTATAGAGGGGCCAGTGAGTTCTCGTGAGAAGGTTGACCATTTATAAGTGCCTTGCTGGGACATCGTGCAGCGAGGTAGATTTTGCTAAGGAGGAGCTTTCTATTGTGCTCTTGATGGTCGAACGATTTTCTTTTTTCGGGGACACTGAGTTCCATATCACAAAGTTTTCTTGAAGGCTTCTCGTTGAGGTGCAAGGGCTGGTCTTCGTTTCCTCAAGGGCTCGTCCTTGGGAGGCCCATTTTCGATATGCAACAATGTCCTAGGTAGCCTTGTACATTTAATATTTGATGTAACAGCTATTCAATTAATTTAGTTCCATTTGTACCCCTCCATGCTTTTATAAATAGGGGCTAGAGTCATTGTAAAAAGGAGAGAGCACATGGGAGAATACTAGTAGAAACTCCGCCAGAAGCCATAGTAAAACTCTATAAACTTTCTTTCACACTAATAAAGCACCTCTGTGGATGTAGGGTTCAGTGCTACTTGGATTTAGCCGAACCACGTTAACCCCTTGTGTATCTCTTTATTCCTTCCTCTTCTCTAATCTTTTAGCACCTTCTACCATGTCAACAACTGGGAAATAGCTTGGGTCCCTAAAAAGGCCCCTCCGTTGGCTAGATTTGGATCAAACCAAAATCTACTATCAACAATACACGAACTGATTCATCAAGATTTTCTAACTTTCAATCATTGTTCCAAAATTTTTGAACTTGTAATTCAAACTCCTTGAATCCATTCTAGAATTGATTCAACACCTGATATTTGTAAAAATAAAATGATTTATCCAGGAAGTCTAAAATTGAGTGAAATCATTATTTTAAGAGGAGATTCATATCATAAATTGAGCTACAAACTATCTTTTAATCTCTTGATCCCTATTATATGATTTGATTTTAAACTTTGTTACTTCATTAAGGCACTATTCATTTTTTATGTGCCAAAAGGGGGAGAAAGATGAGATTTTAGATAAGATCTATAAAGGAGTAGTAAAGATTTTAGATAAAAAGATGGAGAAGGATGGAATTTATGATTAAAATTTAGATAAGGGAAAATAAAAACTTAAGGGGGGTAAACCTATAAACCTATTATTTAAAACTTTTTGATTGTATGCATATTTTGTTGCTTATCTAAAATTGTTTGTCACCATCAAAAAGGGGGAGATTATTAGCCTAGCTATGGGAGATTGTTAGCCTAGCTATCATTTCTTCTTCAATTTTGATGTTAAAAAATAATTTTATTTGATGCCACGATCTAACCATATACTTTGAGTATTTGTTTATTTTGTAGACTTCAAGTTGATCAAGTGACATTAAAGATATCAAGAGATCCAACCTAGTCCTAGGTTTTATTGATTTTTATAGGATCTTTTGTAAGTGTAATCTAATCAATTTTTGGTCCAAATAATTTTCTTAAATAGCTAATTTGAAGCATAAATAAATCACATAAAATGAGTTTAAAACAAATGTTTTCTAATTATATTTTCTAATGCATTCTCACAAGTTAAATTTTTATAAAAATTATTTTTCATTGTGTGAATTAATTTATGAATTAATTCAACCATGAAATCTTGTGGAATGTACTTGCATCGTTTCACAAATCGATCTGTGAAGAAAAGTTGTTGAAAATGTTTTTATCGAAACATTAGAAAACATTTTGAATCGATTATGTAATTGATTTGCAATCTTTTTATGCCAGAAGTAATCGATTCATACATCAATTCAGTCAGGAATTTCTTCATGATCTTTATCAACTGAATCGATTCATAAATTAATTAGTTAGTTATAACCACTATGAATTAATTCACAAATCGATTCAAGAACCAAAAATTAGTTATATTCAAATTTTAGTTATAGTAACTATAAATACCCTCTCACTCTCATTTCAATGTAAGACTTCATATTATTTCTCTATCACTTTGAGTGCAAAAAATAGAGAGATTTCTTATGCTTCATCTGATCTAGCTCAGCCTCTCAAAATAACATTTAATTAACTACTTGGATCAATTTCTATGAAGACTACATAGTTAGTTACTTGAGATATTCATCTCAAGTCTAGTATTGTTTTTTTTTTACCTAATTCTTAATTGTTTTTAGGTTTCTGAGGTTGATTAGGAACTAGAGATAGAAGAAAGGCGTTGATTTTCCCTTGCATCTTCTATTAGTTGTAAGGTTGCTTATAGTTAAGTTGAAGGTATATTGTTAGTGTATCTATAGGTCTTACAAGAGCCCAATGTAAATCTTGTCATAAACTAGCTATTTAGGAGCCCAGTTAAAATCCTATTGTTGTAATAAAAGAAATCATTCGGTTGAGGATTGATCCAGTGGATGTAGACTTCATCTGTGATTTCAAGTGATGTTGAACCACTTTAAAATCTTGGTGTTCTTAATTTATTTTTCGACATCTTTCATTACTGCATTGTTATCTTTCTAATATTTTGCATTTCTATTTTTTTGATATTCTATGATTCCACTATTGCTCGATTTGAATAATTGGAAATTGAATTCATAACAATATTAGGAACTTCAATATACTCTTCATCTTCTAATAGAAACTTTATTGAAAAACCTTATGCAACAAGAATCTAATCTCTCAGGCAAAAAGAGTATTCTTACAAATGTAAGTCAAGCAAGATCTAAATTTTTTGGGCCTCAATTATGGCCTTTTTAAGCTGTGTATAAAAATTAGTTATTCACAACCAAGTCTTTCTAAACTTCACTCATTGTTTTTATAATATCTCCAAAAATACTTATAATATGAGTATTGAACTAGTTCTATTTCAAATTAGACTCAAATAAATTCAAATGATAGGTCATTTGTTCAAAATAGTCTTGAAATGAAGAAGTTATGACCTTTTGAGATTGAGTCTGCAATCCTTTCTTTGAGAATCAATTCCTATAAGACATAAGGTTGCCATTTCAGCTGAAACTAGTTCCTAGCTCTAGATTTCATGAGAATCTAGTCTACAATTGATTCATCTAACCTGATTTGAATTATAATAGCTAGTTTTCATCTAAGAGTGTCTCAAACAGCTATAAAACATTATGTGCTTCTTATATAAGCTTAGAATTATCAAATAAAACATATAGAAATTTATTATCTATTACTCTTTCTTCCATCAAAATCAAGATTTGAGCTCTTCATTGTGAAACTCTTTTATTCTAGTTGCTTTATTAATAACATCTACTCTTTGAGAGTTTGATTCAATTATTTATCATCTAAATCTTTTTTGTAAGTGGTAAAGAGTGAGGAATCCCTTTGGATTTGTAAAAAGGGTGAGGTATCCCTATGGAAAACACTCTGAGGGTGAGGGGTCCCTTATAAAGAGCGATTAGGGGCAATGAGATTGTAAGGCTTCTTGAAGCGTTAGTTAAAGGATAATTGAGAAGTAGCCTAAGCTTGTAAAGCTTGAAGAATGGATATATACCTTGAAGTGGATCTTCATAGGGGAACCACTATAAATCTTGAATTTAATTCCTCTTTCCCTATTCTTTTTATACTCTATCAATTTATATTGTTGAAATTGTTAGTCTATTGGTTCAATGATATTGATCATTTGAAACATAGACATGCTTTATTTTGGTTGATGAAAATTGTTGGATATATTGAAGTTCATTGTTTATTTTGTTGCTTAGATGTTGGAATGCTTAAAAGAAGTGATATATATCTATGAATGTGCTTCTTGATTCATTACCCATGTTTAGTTGAATGAGTTGTTTTGGCCAAGTTCTTTGATTTGTTATCTTGTGTGCAAACATCTTTATTAAACTTTCTTGAATTTTTTTTTTTAAAATTAAAACCATCCCATGGCTTTCCAAAATCAAGAGTTTTCCAAAAAAATTTTAAAAAATTGTGAAGATATTGAAAACACCAAATTCACCCTTGTTTTTTTAGGTTGCCTAAGCATCATTAACCTTGTATGAACTGCAAATGCAATTATGACATGAAAATTTTTAAAATGATAGTTGATATGTCCTTAGGACCATACACGACATTTCTAGCAAATTTGTTCCTTTTTGCACTTGATCACTCTCCTATTGCACTATGTAATAGCATAGAAGGAAATATATCTTCTAGTGAACAGAGGTCTTCTAACCTTCACCTTTCCAAGTCAATTCTCAAACACAAACATCTCTGTAATATTCCTTTCTTTCATATCAGCTATTCAATTATTTTACTACCCTTGCCCATTAGACAACTACATCTTTATAAATGTCTAATTTATCATGTCTTTTCTAATGCGTAGTACATGCTTATGAAATGAGAATTTTCATAGAATGTATTTTCACTAAAAGAAACTTTTACCTCTTGAAATCAAAATGTATATTAAAAAACATAAGAGAATTATAAATTCATCATAATAAAATAATGAATGTAATTTTAAAAGTATAATCAATTGTGTGAATATTTTAAACAAAATAAATTAATTAAAATTAACTAAATAGAGAAAACTTTGCAATGTAAAATAACTTACGTAAAAATACTTTAATAAATAAGTTACATACATAATATCTTTCAAAATACTTGTGAAATTTTAAATAATAAATTGGAAGATAATTAAACTTGAAAAAAAAATAAGACTAATTTATATTAAAATCCATGAAACTCATAAGATCTTAATAATTATGCTCATATGCTTATGCAAAGTTGGGATTTCTAAAATTATCAACAATTTGAATTCAATACTAATTTCCTATTTCTTATCCCATTGTATACAAACATTTATGTAATCATGTAGGAAACAATTCCTAATTCTCTATCATGTATCTATATTCCTCCATGTAAATTTGATTTTACACCTAAATTCATATACACTAACATCTCAAGTCTATTCCTGGTTTATTCTAAGTTTTTGGCAATTACTAGTCTAAAATCAATTAATTACATAACTCTCATCTTTATTTCTTTGGCCTAATCCATTGTTACCTATCATGTCAAAATAGTTTGTGGATACTTTTCAAAATAATAACCTTAAATGAAAAGGGATCCAAATGGTAGAATTTCCACTCACTTAATCAAATGAATTTTCTGAGGCCTACAATGCATAAGCTTACCTCTAGCATTAGTCTTGGTCTTTAGTCTTAGGCCTTGATCTATTGTCATAATCATAACAACCTAAAAGAATTAACCAATTAAATCTTAATCAAATATAAAGACAAGATAAAAGTGATTTGAATTCACATTTGATTCAATTATCTTACCTCGGGTTTAGATTTTCTAATTAGTGATGGAAACTTAAGGGACCATTCAAGAGATCATCAAAGGGCCTTGCAAATTTTGAATGGACCCATCACAAGAGCTAAGAGTAGAGGGATGATGTTGACATCGGATTTTGATAAAACTCTGGCCAATGAGGGGGATTTTTATAGGATCTCTAGCCTTTGATTGGTTCGGGTAAAATAGAACAGCAAAGCAGGTAGAAATGAAGGGAAGAGTGAAGAAGAAGGAGGAACTGATTTTGTGTGATTCGACTAAATCTGGGCGGCATTGGACCCTTCATCCATGATGGAGATTTTATTAATGTATTGAGAAATGGTTTTTAGCAGAGTTTCTGCTCACAAAGTTCGACCTCTCGCCCTCTTCTAGCAATGCAATCCTATTTATAGAGGAAGGAGGAGTTACATGCATTAATTATAGGCTACAGTTATGTTGCATCAAAATATAAATGAGAAAGATAATAAAAGACTACAATTTAGCTGTTGCAGATTATAGGCTGCGGGGTGGGTCTCCTTAGTCAGTTGTAGACTTGTGTCTATCTGCACCTATCACCTAGCACTGCTTTACCAAGTGAGATGTTGGGTGTCCCAAGCAGGGAACCCTGGCTTGAGCAAGGTCATCATGGAAACCACTGTAGCGAGCTTAGTGCTGTCGTAGTGAGGTAGCGGGCTCGAGTAGGGTAGTCAGTTGTTTGACGAGCTAGTCTTATGATCACCTCGCTGCATCGCTGTCTTACGATAAGTGAGGTGAGGCTTGCTTTGCGAGATGGTATCGAGATGACTTCACTGTGCCAATTTCTAATGGTGAAGCAAAGCTTGCTGGGTGCCTTTGGCAAGGTGAGGGTCTTAGCTCTTGTTGTGCTCGGGGCTCATTCTTTCGGGGTCATTTTTTGCCTATAACATAAGCCCCCCAACTTTTGGTGTGCTTTGCGGACCAGGAGTTGTAAGTTTCTGAGGCTTGAATCGTCAGCCTTTTCCCAAGATAGTTGTTCATCTATGCAATCTGTGCGTAATCAAAAGACAATATGAGTTATGAACCAAAGCGATACATTGCTTAAGCCTATCTCATGGCCAAATGGATATAACTGAGTTTGCATGAGAGTTGTAAAGTTAACAATTGAGCGATCTCATGGCCAAATAGATAAGTGCGCATGAGAGCTATGACTTAATTAAATTTGCATGAGAGTTGCAAAGTTGACAGGTGATCGATCTTGTTCCCAAATAAAAAGGGTGGCCGATCTTATGGCTGGGGCGATCTTATGCCCAAATAAAAGGATGGCCAGGGCGATCTTGCACCTAAATAAAAGGGTGGCTAATCCTGAGGTCGAGGCAATCTTGTGCCCAATGAAAAGGGTTGCCGACCTTATGATCGGGGTGATCTTGTGCCAAATGAGTGTTTTTTAGTGTCTTCACAACTCAGCGAGCATGCAGCAACACTGGCATAAATGAGTTTGTCTTGACCGTCTCCACGCCTTAGTGAGCCCACTGCTCAACTGGTTAAGTGAATTTATTTTGAGCATCTCCACGCCTCAGCGAGCCAGCAGCTCAACTGGTTAAGTGAGTTTGTTTTGAGCGTCTCCTCGCCTGAGCGAGCCACAGCTCAACTGGTTAAGTGTTCATCAATTCTTCTCCAGAATGAGCTTTGGGGGGCCTCAATGGGATCAAGGATCACTATTGGCATGAAGTATGAAGTCAATCATAAGGTTTGCAAGATGTTGACCGCATACGAACTGTGGATGTCACTAGCATGATAGAAAAAAACTTAACATTAGTAATTGTATTCAAAATGTTTATACAATATACAAATAAGTACAAGAGTTCAAAAGATTGTCCTATTAGTAGGGGACCACTCTCGCTCGGTGTCCCACCGGGATGATCCATGTTGTTGCGTAGAGGGTCGCACAACGTAATCATGCAAGCGGCCTTTTTTAATGAGATCCTCGATAGTGTCTCTCAATGCCCAACACTCTAAAGTGACGTGCTTGAATTCATTGTGATATACAAAGAATTTTCCCCGGTTGAGTCTGGATTTTCCTGGAGTCTTCGAGGGTGGAGGCTTTCCAAAGTCTTCCTTGCCCTTTCCATTGTAAAGATCTTGTCTTGAGTGTTTGACAAGACGCTATAAGTGCTATGGCAAGCTTGGGGTAAAGGTTGTTTGTCCTTGCTCTTTTTAGTGAGCTGGCACTTAAGGTCACTATTTTCAATCCCACGGTTATTTCTTTTCTTGGTCGGAGCTAAACCACTCACTTCAGTTCTCTGCGAGCTAAAAGTCTCGTCCCACCTAACTTGTTTCGTAGCCCGCTCATAGAACTCACCCAGGTTGCAAACTAGGGACTTGTATAGGTTCTTGAATAGCTTCCCATCCCTATGAAGTCACATTGAGATGGCAGCCAGAATAACCTTATCTAAAGGGTTCTCAACATTAGTGACTTCGTACCTGAAGCAGGCAAGGTAATCTTTTAGTGCTTCTTGCTTGCCCTGGAAGATCATAGCGAGGTGGCACGGGGGTACGAGCTACGTCCACAGTGCTTGGTATTGATTAATGAACCTTTCCTAATAGTCTTCCTAATTGCTTACATTACGAGCCGGGAGGCTTCTAAACCACATTCAAGGAACTTCACCTAAGGTAGCAGGGAAAACACGACATCTGATCAAGGGGTTACAAGCTTGTAAATCCATTTGGATATTGAACAAGTCCAGATGGTTGTACGGGTCACTATCCCCATCATACAATAGAATAGTTGGGACCTTGAGCTTGCACGGAAGGGGTTCCTCCATGATCTCTCTAGAGAAGGGGGTTCACTCCTCAAAGTGACCTTAGCCAGTTTGAACTTGAGCGTGCTTCTCTAAATGCTTGACTCTTTGAAGAGGCCTTCCATTGCAACATCCAAGCCCCCAGTCCTTTGTTAGGGACCCAGTGGTTTAGTTTACTATCCCGGCCATGTGGATAACGACACAAAGTCTACTCCTAGTTAGCTTCACTGGGATGCTTAACCTCAGGCACAGTGGCTTCAGTTCACACTTACACATTCTGGGCCTGTGTCTGTACCAATAGTGTGACTATTTAGGCCAGCTTTCTCATCATGCACTCAAGCCTCTCTTAGCATTGAAGCCAGGTTTGTGGTCCATCAGTGCCATTGGTGGCAGGGAGCGATTGTGCTAAGCTGGCTGGGGGAATACCAGTAGCTGCTCTGATGACAGGAGTAGTTAATAAGTTTGTTGTTGAAACATGACCATCCGAAGGATGGAGGTGTGCATTCGAGCCCCTGGTGACTCTTCCCTTAGCCATTGCAGTGGAAACAAACCAGAACAGGCGAGATCCCCACAGATGGTGCCACAATATTGACAGTAGATTTGGGTAAAGGTCCAAACTCTGGCCAATGAAGGGGATTCTTACGGGATCTCTGGCCTTTGATCGGTTTGAGTAAAATAGAGCAGCAAAGCAAGCAAAAATAAAGGGAAGAGCAGAGAAGAAGGAGGCCCTGATTTTGTGTGGTTCGGCTAAATCTGGGCGGCACCAAACCCTACATCCACGATGGAGATTTTATTAATGTATTGAGAAATGGTTTTTAGCAGAGTTTTTGCTTACAAAGTTTGAACTCTCCCCCTCTTCTAACAATGCAAGACAATTTATAAAAGGAAGGAGTAGTTACATGCATTAATTATAGGCTACAATTGTGTTATATCAAAATATAAATGAGAAAGACAGTAAAAGACTACAATTCAACTGTTGCAGAATGTAGGCTGTGAGGTGGGTCCCCTTAGTCGACTGTAAACTTGTGTCTATCTGCACCTGTCACCTAGCGCTGCTTTACCAAGTGAGGTGTTAGGAATCTTGAGCGAGGATTCCTGGCTTGAGCAGGGTCATCATGGGAACCACTATAGCGAGCTCGGTGCTGTTATAGTGAGGTAGTGGGCTTGAGTAGGGTAGTCAACTATTTGTCAAGCTGGTCTTATGATCACCTCACTGCATCGCTGTCTTAGGACGAGTGAGGTGAGGCTTACTTTGCAAGATGGTATTGGGATGACTTCGCTATGCCATTTTCTGACAGCGAAGCGAAACTTGTTGGGCGCCTTTAGCGAGGTGAGGGTCTTAGCTCTTGTCATGCCCGGGGCTCATTCGTTCGAGGTCATTTTTTGCCTATAACAGATGAAGAAGGCTACCCAAGGATTATGTCATACTATATGGAGCGCACATGAGGAGCATGGGTTTGGAAACTCAAGAATTATATGCATTGAAGGCATGTCACCTATCTAGGCCACATGGTGCATCCACTTAGAGCATCCAATAGGCAGCAACTTAGTGCTTTTTTTTTTCTTTCTGGCACAAATGGTTGCATGTTTGTGGGCTGTTTTTTAGCTGTTTGTAATGCCACTTTAGGGGATAATTAAGGCCATCTTTCTTATCCATTTTTAAACCTTCATGTAATAGCTTAGACTTGTTTTTTGGCTGATTTGTTAGTATTTTTGGTGGACTTGTTTGGCACTTGAATCTAGCCCATTTTGGGTAAGTAATAACTAAGAGGGAAGGCATGTTTCCCTTAGAAATCATATTACTCATTTTATGAAATTGACGAGTATTTATCTTCTTGAAAGCTTTATCTCTTAGGGTTCTTCATGAACATAAGACTTATCAAAGAGTCTTCCTCTTTATGGCATCAAGTCCATCACTAATCACTCCCCTTCTACCTATTTTAGAGTGTGGCATGAATGTCCTTATTTTTCCTTTCAATTTTATTGCTAATTTTTTTAGGATCCATGGACATCTCCATAGGAGATCTCTTTAGTTTAGTATTAGAGCTTTGGCACTCCAAATTCAAGCAATATCTCTTTGATTTTCTTATGTTTTTGCTTCCATTTTTTTTGCCTTTTCTTTATTGTCCTGTCGTACATTTTGGCTATTCATTTCTGTGTTTTATCCTTGCTAAATTTCTATCGAGTTTTTGCATCTTTTTCTTGCTGAAATAATATCCAATTTGCCTTAATTTGCTGCAATCTTGTTTGCTTCAGTTCTGCTTAATTTTCACCGTAAATCTATAGAAATTTTTTTGTATCTTGTTTTGTCCATCAAGTGTTTGATCATAGGTTTGTGTGGCTTAAATTTTTCTACTCATTTTATATCATTTCCCCTATTGATATTGCTACTATTTGGGTAAAAATTTTGCTAAAATGCTATAGAATTTTTGCTTCCTAAATTGTTGCAAATCAAGTGTTTATGAGTTGGTTTAAGTTCCTTTGCTTTGTTATTGTGTGTCCCTTGGTTTGGTATTGAATTGCACTTCAATTTGTTGCTATTTGGTGCCATTTCTATCAACATTTTCATCAATTTTCATCATCAAATTGCAATCCCCTATTTTTGTTGAGTTGCTGTCCACATTGCGCTACAACTGGCCAAAACTTCTACCACATTTTTCCTAATTTTTATGTTGCTGTCCAAGCTTATTTTGATTGTGTTTTATGCCAAGAAACACCTTTCTAGTGAGTACACATAATTGGAAATTAATTTGTGTCAATTATTTTTAACTTGGATTAACATTTGATAACCTTAAGTAGTGAAAACTAAGTGCTGAAATTTTTGACAACAAACATATTTGATAGCAAAAGCAAAAGAATTAGTTTGACAACAAAAGAAAAGATTGTGATAAAAGAAAAGAAAAGAAAGAACAAAGGTGAAAAGAACCAAAGAAAAGTGCAAAGAACAAGAGAAAAGAGAAATAGAAAAGAAAAGAGTGAGTGCTATCTTGAAGTGTTGGAAACCAAACTTCATGAATTAAGCTCCATTCAATCCAAAGAAACAAATTATTTCCTTGTTGAGTCAATTTCCATTGTATTAAATTTTAATGTGTTTGTTTGGATGCACAACCAATATCATAGCTTAGAAATCTAGTTTGAAGTCTAATTGCTTGACATTTAGAATTTTTTTCTACCACTTCTCAGCTTCAACAGAATTTTTTGGTTGAAACTTGTTATTTCTTATGCTATCCATTTCCTTTATGTTCCCTTGATATTTCTTTACTCCTTGTACTTATTGATTCATGCCACTTTGGAATTATTAGAGTGTTGTGTAAGGAAGGCTGCTACATTTTTGAAAAAACTCAAAGATCTTGTCTCTTAAATTCATATAGAGCCTCAATGAGAGGAAATAAGAGTTGAAAAAGGCAAGAGTGTTTATGAGCTCATTTAAGGGTAAAAGCTTAATTTTAGAGTGCAAACATGAGTGGAGTGTCTCAGACACAAGTGAGGGAAGTATTTTGGTGAGATCCCTATTTTCTAACATTTGTTTTGTAGATTTTTATTCTTTAAAGATGGTAGATGGTAGTAGCTCTCAAAACAATGAAATCATATTCACCTTAAGGGCTTTGCAACAATAATTTGAGAGGGTGAATATGAAGCTTGATGATTTTGTTGAGAAAATTTCAAGATTTGAAATAGAAGAAATCCCTATGAGAGAAGAAAAAGAAGACAAAGTAATCAACATGGGAGTAATTAGGGTGATTGGAGAGATAAGGATGATAAGGAAGAACAATCCACTTCATTCTATGAAACCAAAAGATGTGAAAGGAGGAGGGATAGAACCAATTTGGGAAGAAGACATGAGAGGCCTAGAAGTGAAAGAGTTGATTATATCCTTTACAACATTAAAATGACCATTCCTTCATTCCAAGATGAGAATGACCCAGAACCATACATGGAGTGGGAGAAGAAAGTTGGGATGATTTTTGAATGCCACAATTATTCCAAAGAGAAAAAAGTAAAGCTTGTGGTTATGGTGTTCATGGATTATGCTATTATTTGGTGAGATCAACTAGTTCAAAGTAAAAGGAGAAACCATGAAAGACCTATCTCCACTTAGGATGAATTGAAGACAACCATGAGAAAGAGATTCATTCCTTCACACTACTATAAGAAATTGCATCAATAACTCTAAAGCCTTACACAAGGTTTTAAGAGTGTTGAAGACTACCACAGGGAGATAGAGGTGGCCATGATAAGAGCTAATGTGGAGGAAAATAGAGAGGTAGCCATGGCATAGTTTCTCCATGGCTTAAACCATGACATTGCTAATATGGTGGAGCTACAACATTATGTGGAGTTAGAAGACATGGTTCACATGGTTATAAAAGTGGAGAGGCAAGTTAAGAGAAGGAGTTCTTCCAAATATGGATATCAATCTAACTCTACATGAAAGCCTAATTGGGAGAAGAAGCATGAGCAAAAGAGTGATAACTACCCCAAGAAGATCATGGTTGAAACTTCTTCAAAGTCTAAAGGAGAGGATCCCAAGGGTAAAGGCAACGTTTAAGCATCTCAAAGACAAAGAAACATCAAATGCTTCAAGTGCCTTGGCCACAATCATTATGCTTATGAATGTCCAAACAAAAAAGTCATGCTACTGAAGAGCAATGGTGAGATTGAATCTACAAGTGAGCATGAAAAAAGAAGAGAGAGAATCCAACTCAAAAGGAGAGGAGAGTATTGAAGGAGTTAAACATGAGGTTGAAGGCGAAGCCTTAGTGGTAAGAAGAGTATTAAATGTTCAAGCTAAGGAAGAGAATAAAGAACAAAAGGAAAATGTCTTTCATACTAAAAGTCATGTGAAAGGCAGTGTGTCCAATTTCATTGTGCCAATATGGGTACTATGATCATGGTGGAAAAATTGGCTTTACCTACTTTAAACCATCCCATACCTTATAAGCTATAATGGTTGAATGATAATGGGGATATGAGTCTTAGTGGTGTTAATATTTTTTATAATGTTACCATTTGATTACTTTGTTATCTCACTCTATTTGGTTTTAATGTTGAAAACAATTTATGTCTACTCAAATGTTTTAGTGTTTATTATTTGTTTTGCGGGATCAAAGTACATATGATTCAAGAGATCCACAACTTCATTAGAAAGTATTTTTATCTTTTATAGGATCTTTTTTAAGTGAAATTCTAATCAAACTTGATACAAACAAAATTCTTAAAATTGATGAATTGAAGTAGTAATAAATCTCTTACAGTGATTTAAAATCAAATATTTTTCAAACAAAGTTTGTAAAATGATTTTTCACAAGTGCAAGTTTTATAAAAATCATTTTACACTCTATGAATCGATTCACATTGAAAAGCTTGTGAAAATTACTTGAATTAATTCACCAATTGATTCATGAAGAAAAGCTTTTAAAAATGTTTTTACTAAAGGTTAGGAAAATCACCTGAATTGATTCCCTAATTGATTCAAGACCTGATTTAAATATACTATGATTTGATTCATCAATCGATTCAAGTTTTGAATTTCTTTATGATATTCATAGACGAATTGATTCACAATTCGATTAGTCTATTATAACCACTATGAATCAATTCAAGGATTAAAAATTAGTTATTTTTCAAATGTCAGTTATTGTAACTATAAATACCCCTAACCTTATTTCAAACCTAATAGTTTTCAAAGCAAACACATTATTTCAAGAGAGAGAATCTCAGAGCTATTCGTGCTTGACAAGATTCATCACTAATTCTCTTCTTTGATTAAATCAAGGATCTTTTATCAAATCTAAAGAGAATTTACAATTAGAATTTTTGAGATCTTCATCTCAAAATTGGGTATTATATTTCTATACCTTTTTCCTGATTTTACTTTTAGATTTCTAGGTTGATCGAAATCTGGTCTTGATTTTAATTTGGCAATTTCTAGATTGATAGAAATTAAAGATACAAAGGAAGAGCTTAATCTTCCCTTTGCATTTTCTTTAGCTGTGAGGTTGATTACAGTTAGTTGAAGGTGTATTAAATTCTTTGTATATCTTTAGGTTATGAGGTTGATCATAGTCTTTAAGAGATAGAAGAATTATTGTATCTAGGCTAGCAAGAGCCCTTAGCAAGAGCCCAATTTAATTCTTGTGTTAAAGGTTTTACAAGACCCTACTATAAATCTTGTTGTATGAACTAACTATTCAAGAGCCCAGTTAAAATTCTATTATAGTAACTAAAGGATGTCATCCAGTTGAGGATTGATCTAGTCACTGTAGACTTTAACTACAGGTTCAATTAAAGTTGAACCACTTTAAAATTTTCAATTTCTTTATTGTTCTTTACAATCCTTTGTATTTTTGCAATTTATCATTACTACAATATTATATCCTACAATTTAAACTTCACTATAATTCTGTTGAACTGTTATGCTTGAAATGCTGTAATCCTATTTTTGCAAAAAACTATTTAATTGCTGAATTGAAAGATAAACTGCATTCTCATGTAATTTGTCCCATTTGGTTGATTAACTTTGATATTCAAAATTAAATCAATCAATCTAATTAAGTTATTGATTACCTAATTAGCTTCCTAATTCAAATTGAAATACAAAAATAGTTTTATAAAGACTTCTACTTTTACAACTCAAAAGAATCCAATTTATTTTTTAAAAAAGAGTATATGATTTACTAATGTAAAATGGGAAAGATTTTTTTTATTACTTTGATATATATATATTTGGGACCACAAATGGCATTTTCTATTAGGAGTATCAAGATGAATTTCATTGTAATGTTGTTCCTATGCAAGTGGCACACTTGCTTCTACGAAAGTGATGTGATCTCCTTTGGATATGCTATGAATCTATCCCTAATTTAGTGAATTTAGCACCAAAATTGAAAGGAAAAAGAATGAAATTGATGCCATACTCTAGAAAGGTAGAAAAAGAGTGATAAGTGACAAAATCGATTGCTACAAAGAATAATCTCTTTGATAAGTCTTCAAGTTCTACAAGAGCCCTAGGAGAGTACTTCTCACTAGAAAACTCACTTCAATTCTTAAATTCATCAAATTTCAATGGTGAAGGGAACATGTTTCCCCTTTTAATAAATAGGCTCACTAATGGGTTGGACTATAAGTCCTAAACAATCCTAACAAGATATCCATTCAATTAGCCAAACAAATAAACTAATTTGGTCCTAAACATGGCCAACTCATTAGCTAATGCATGCAAGCCAAAATTACTAACCCAGCCAAAAATAAAGACTTAAACAAAGCCTAAAAATGAAATAAAGTTGTTATACGTGAAAGTTGGTTCGAGAGCTCGTAGCCTCGGGCACGTCAAAGGCATTCAGCGAGCTTCATTTTGCCCATCAGAAAGTGGCACAGCAAAGTAGTCCCAATACCATCCCGCGAAGCAAGCCTCACCTTGCGAGGCAGCGAAGCAACAATGCAGCGAGAAGATCACAAGATCAGCTCGTTAGGCAACCGATCACCTTACTTGAGCCCGCTACCTCACTACAGTAACACCAAGTTCGCTATAGTGGTTACCATGACACGCTCGAGCTAGGAATTCTAGCTCGGGATGCCCTACACCTCGCTCGATAAAGCAACATCGAGCGACAGGTGCAGATAGACACAAGTCTATAGCTGACCAAGGGGGCCCACCCCACAGCCTACATTCTTCAGTAGCCAGATTGTAGCCTGTTTGCTATCTTTCTCATTTATATCTTGATGTAACACAACTCTAGCTTGTAATTAATGTATGTAACTCCTCCTTCCTCTATAAATAGGATTGCATTGTTAGAAGAAAGGAGAGAGCCAACTTTTCTATGAAGAAGCTCTGCCAAAATGAAGGGCAACATTGTAACACTATAAATACACCATTGCAATAGCACACTACCATGGACATAGGGTCCAGTGATATCTAGATTTGGCTGAACCACGTTAAACTCACTGTCTCTCCATCCCTTCTTCCTCTCGATCCATCTTCTTCTACGCTTCGGAAGCAGTATTGGATCCTTGAACTCCTCCTCGTTGGCTGAAGTTTGGATCTTCTGCATGAACCAAATTTCATCATCAACATTTGGGTGCCGTCTGTGGGGATCTCAGCTATTCTGGTTCATTGCTACTGCAATGGCCAAGGGAAGAGCCACTAGAGCCTCAAATGTGTAATACCATACTCCAGACGGCCATGTCTCGACAATAGACTCGTCAACTACTTTCGTCGTTAGAGCAGCCACTGGTGTTCCTTCGAATAGTTTGGCACAACCGGTCCTCGCCACCAACGATGTCGATGAACCACAAACCTAGCTCCAGCATTAGGAGAAACTCGAGCACATAATGGAAGAATTGCCTAAAATAGTCACAATCCTGGTCCAAGCACAAGCCCAAAATATATAAGCATGGATTGAACCCGCTATACCTGAGATTGAACATTCCGGTGAAATAAACCAAGAGCGAACCTCGCATCGCCATCCGTACAACTAGGGCAATGAACCAAACTACCAAGTCCCTAGCCAAGGATTGGCAGGCTTGGGTATCATGTTGGAAGGTCTCCTTCAAAGAGTCAAGTGTTTGGAGGAGCATCCCTAAGCTCAAAATGACCAGGGGTGCTTTGAGGAGCAAACCCTTCTCTCTAAAAAGATCATGGAGGAACCTCCGCCATGTAAGCCTAAAGCTCCAACCATTCCGCTGTATGATGGAGACAATGACCTACATAACCATCTAGACTTGTTCAATCTTCTAGATGGATCTTCAAGCTTATAGCCCCTTGGTAAAGTGCCGCATCTTCCCGCTACTTTGGGTGAAGTCCCTCAAGCATGGTTCAAGAGTCTCCCAACTCGCAGCATCAGTAGTTAGGAGAAATGTCAGGAAAAGTTTGTTGATCAATACCAAGTGCTGTGAAAGCGACTCGTGCCCCCATGCCACCTCTCTACGATCTTCTAGGGCAAGTAGGAGGTGTTAAAAGATTACCTCACTCACTTTACATGCAAAGCCAATAATGTTGAGAAACCCTCGGATGAGGCTATTTTGGCTGTCATCTCAATGGGACTCTGCAGGGATGGAAAACTGTTCAAGAGCCTGTACAAATCCCCAGTGGGCAACCTGGGTGAGTTCTATGGGTGGGACGCAAAACAAATTAGGTGGGATGATACTTTCGGCTCACAGAGAATCGAAATAAGTGGTTCAGCTCCGAACAAGAAAAGGAATAACCGAGGGAATGGGAATGACAACCCCGAATTCCAACTCGCAAAGAAGAGCAAGGATGAGCAACCCCCATTCCAAGCTCACCATAGCACCTATAGCATCTTGTCAGATGCTCAAGGTAAGATCTTCTTAATGGAAAGGGACAAGGAAGACTTCAGAAAGCCTCCACCCCTAAAGACTCCCAGCAAGTCTAGACTCAACCAGGGAAAATTTTACGCATATCACAACGAGTTCAAGCACGTCACTTCAGAATGCTGGGCACTGTGAGATGCTATCGAGGATCTCATCAAAAGAGGTCATTTACATTATTACATTGTGTAGCCTTCTAGGCAATAATATGGATCATCCCTGCAGGACGCCGAGCGAGAACGGTCTCCTACTATCAAGATGATCTTTTGAACTCTTATATCTATTTGTAAATTGTATAAACATTTTAAATACAATTACTAATACTAAGTTTTTTTTTATCATGCTAGCAACATCCACAGTCCGTATGCTGTCAACTTATCCCAAACCTTATGAAAGGCTTCACACTCTAATCCTTCATTCAGTTGAGGCCCCCAGGAGCTTAATCCAGAGAAGAATTGACAAGCACTTAGCCAGTTGAGCTGTGGGCTCACTGAGGCGTGGAGACACTCAAAATAAATTCACTTAGCCAATTAAGCTATAGGTTTGTTGAGGCGTGGAGGTGCTCAAAATAAACTCACTTAGCCAGTTGAGCTGTGGGCTCACTAATAGCCAATTGAGTTGCAGGCTTGCTGAGGTGTGCAGACGCTCAAAATAAACTCACTTAGCCAGTTGAGCTACGGGCTCGCTGATAGCCAGTTGAGATGCGGGCTTGCTGAGGCATAGAGATGCTCAAAATAAACTCACTTAGCTAGTTGAGCTACGGGCTTGCTGAGGTGTGGAGACACTAAAAAACACTCACTTATTTAGGCATAAGATCGCCCTGACCACAAGATTGATCACCCTTTTATTTGGGCACAAGATCACTCTGACCATAAGATCGGCCACCCTTTTATTTGGGCATAAGTTCACCCCAGCCACAAGATCGATCACACTTCTATTTGGACATAAGATTGCCCCGACCACAAGATCGGTCACCTTTTATTTGGCCACGAGATCAGCCCGAGCATAAAATTGCTCATCTATCAATTTTGTAGCTCTCATACAAACTCAATTAAGTCACAGCTCTCATGTGCATTTGACCACGATCGATCCGAGCACGAGATTGCTCATTTATCAATTTCATATCTCTCATGTGAACTCAATTATGTCATAACTCCTGTGTGCATTTATCTATTCAGCCATGAAATTAGCCTAAGCAAAAGATCACTCAATTTCTAATTTTACAGCTCGTGTGCAAACTTATTTCATTATTCAATAATTTTCATACTAATCTATTCATTTATTTGGTCACAAGATTGACCTGGGCATAACATTGCTCCCGTTCGCAACTCATGCTATCTTCTGGCTACGTGCAGGTCACACAGATGGTTCAAACTAAAGTGTTTGCAAAGGAAAATAACAACAAACAAAAATTATGGATTGGCCTGGGTGCAACATTGCTCCCGTTCACAATTCATTGAAAGACCTCGACAAGGTGAATGTATATCACAGAGCTCTGACTGTGAGCTGATGGAAATACATGAAGTAAGATTCTGATGGATCAGGAATTGCAAAGTCTTAACTCCCAACTTGCAGAGCGAGCTATGAGTTGGGGGGCTTATGTTATATGTGAAAGTTGGTTTGAAAGCTCGTAGCCTTGGGCATGCCAAAGGCACTCAGCGAGCTTCACTTCACCCATCAGAAAACAGCATAGCGAAGCAGTCCCGGCACCATCCTGGGAAGCAAGCCTCACCTTGCGAGGCAGCAAAGTAGTAACGCAGTGAGAAGATCACAAGACTAACTCGTCAGGCAATCAATCACCCTCCTCAAGCCTGTTACCTCACTACAATAGCACCAAGCTCACTACAGCGATTCCTATGACACCTCAGTGCCTGGAATTCCAGCTCGGGATGCCCATCACCTTGCTCGGTAAAGTAGCATCGAGTGACAGGTGCAAACAGACACAAGTCTACAACCGACCAAGGGGGCCCACCCCGCAGCATACATTCTACAGTAGCTAGATTGTAGCTTGTTTGCTATCTTTCTTATTTATATCTTGATGTAACACAATTGTAGCTTGTAATTAATGCATGTAACTCCTCCTTCCTCTATAAATAGGAT
>JANHAO010007539.1:0-20084 GCA_026873985.1 Saraca asoca | reverse complement strand
AAGGTTAGTAAGCTTTAACTTCACTCTAGATTTGATCTAGGATGTATTGAAACCTTTTTCTGGTGGATCTGGGGAAGTTTCCTTAGCGAAAGGGGAGGAAAATTTTTTGAAATTTACAGCCATGGCTGCCCCCTATGATCATGGAAACCCAACAGATTATTCATAGAATTTAAAACTTTCTATAACATTAAGGTGGTATTTGGTTAATGAAATTTTTTTTTGGGAATGTGTCGAAAGAATGCTAGATTCTTATGTTTGGTCTAAAATTATGAAAGATTTATTGCAGAACATTTTTTATTCAATATTCCCCCAAAATATTTCTATAAGGGAGGTGGATATCCTATATTCTAGTGATATGAGAATGTTTTGATGATATAAAAAGAGTATTTTACCCACTCTTCTATTAAAGCTTTACTATCATTATCACCTTAACTCATTGTTGTTGACCATCGTTAACCATCACCTACCACTATTGACCACCATTTATCACCACCCACCACTATTGACTATTGCCCTCCAGCACCCATCATAGTTGGCCACACCATCCACCACCTTTCATTACTGTGCCTTACTATCATTATTATCTTAACTCATTATCATTTATTGTCATTGACCACTATCCATTACCACCCACCATTGTTGACTATCGCCCACCATCATTACCCATAACCATTGACCATACCCTCCATTATCCCTCACTATTAGCCACACTATCCACCATTATCCATTATCACTGATCGCCATTCATTATCATTGACCACTATCAATCACTACTCATCGTCATTGACTACTGCTCACCACCACTGTCTATAGTCATTAATCACAACCCTTTCTCACTTGTCATCATTACATCGTTTACTATTATTCACTACCGTTTATCATTACCCATCACTATTGATTACGATTTATCACTACCCACTATCGCAAATCACCGTCCACCACTTTCACCTAGCGGTGATAACCATCTACCATCATCTATTATTGTTGACCATCACCCATCACTATTAATCACCACTATTGATGATTATCTATTATCACCACTTATCATTGTTGATTAGTTAACTTTTAAACGTTAGTCACTCAATTTCTGATGAAGATATTTTTAATAATCTAACAATATTTTAAAAAATATACAAATTAATTAAAACACAAAATTATAACATTCATAAGAATCTTTTTAATTAAACTAAACATGATAATATAATATTTTCAAGAATTATGCTCCTAGGAATCATATTTAAGAATGTTAAGATTTTTGAAAATATTCGATTCTATCAATTAAGTGTCACAAACTTTAAGGTATTATTTGAATTTTGCCCTATCCTTGGCACGTCTAACATTTGAAAGAATCCTTAATGGTTTCTTTTGACAGTAAAAAATATATATAATAATAGGAAACAAAATGAAGAATATTATTCATTTTTTATTTCTTTTATGCTGTCCCTCTCTTTTCTCCGTTATCCTTCATCCGAAGGCATTATTCAAACGTTAAGAATAACAAAATAAGACCAGTTTCTATCATTTTAACATGTTTGTAAAATACATCCAACAATAATAACTTTGTTGTTCATTGAACTTATTGGAGGATATGGTTCTGATATGGTTTTATTTAGGAATAACGAAAATATAGGGGGAAAATTAAATTACCCTCCATTTCCTTACTTTCTCATTTTCCTACTACCATCAGATCATTAACACTCTTCATTTCCTTCATTCCTAAATGGACCATATATAAAACATAAAGAAAGAAAGATTGCCAAAACTTAATTTTGGTCTAATCAATACCAATAAAAACACCAAGGTTAAAAAAAAAAAAAAAACAATAAACTCAAAGCCAAATCATTGCATTACATTGCATTGAACAGCATGTCTGCACTTAGTAACAATAATAATATAAACTTCCCATTGATTGTAAAGGAGAGCTGTAAGGAGCATAGAGTACCAAAAACTAGTCTCTGAGGTCACAAGAAGAAATAATATGCACCGAGTCAAGGGATCAAAAACAAAACCATTTCTTAGAGATATCTGTGGAACCCAAATAATTTACCCAAAGGTCATAGTAGATGAAATCAGAAACCCATTTCTACATAGAAACTTCTGAACTCCACAAAGCAATCGGCTGCTGCTGCACAACAATTATCGTTTTTTCCCATATCCATAGTTGTAGAGAAGCCTGACAGACTCTTTCTCACAAGCTTCACATATAAACCAAACCACAAGAAAAAACCTGGAAAGAAGCCAAAAATTGTCATAATTTCAGAACATATAGCCCTAACCCCAACACATCCAAATGAAGGAATAAATCAATAAGCCAAACATATGTATACTATGGTCTGTAGCTCTTTCTGATGCCAGAAAACTCAAGGTCTGTTTGTAGGGTATATGCCATCACCAAATATAATGAAACCATTCTACTAATTATAACTTGTTTTACAATATATATGCCACAGGTAATTACCTAAAACATTTTGAAACCTATTGCAGCCCAAAGTGCTCGAGGACAAACGCCAGAGAACAAAGGGCATGGACGAAGGCCTGCATCACAAAATTGCAGCAACATTAGGAAACACTAAATGGACAAATGCCATAACTGAGAACATTGCAGCAAATACAAGAACATAGAGCATTTATTAGGAAACACTGAACCTTTATCTGCTTATTCAATTCAAACAGCTGCATCCTATATAATATTTCACTTGCCAAAATTCATCTCTGAATATCTGCAGAGAATAAGAAACACTAATTGAATTGCTTATAATTAAAGTCATCTGATACAATCATGTAGTGAGATCCCCCCCACCCCCAAAATAAAAAAGAAAAAGAAAACCCATACATAGAAGCAGTAGAACATGCTTAAACACCCAAATAAAATAACAATTACAATCGTACTAATGACATTGCTTTAGCAATTAACTTGCCTGCGGGGTTTGTTCTGTCGATGCCCAAACTCATTGTTTACAAGCTCTGCTAAAAGACAAATCCAAATAATGATGTTAAAACTGACAGGAAAAAAAGGTTTATTTGTCAATAACATGGAAAGAAAAGGAATATCAAGGCCGTACCAGGCCTCTCAGGTGGCTTCAATTCATTATTAGCTTTGTTTGTGTTATTTTCCTTGCTGCAAGGAATCAAAAGCCAAAACATACGTCAAGAACCTAGGAATAAGCTATCATAAACAAAGCAAGCAAAAGCAAAGCTACTCAAAACTGACATGGAACCAAGAAAACATAACAGGAACTATTTATCTAAAGGTTTTTACTAGCTCGGGGAGGGTATCAAAAGAAAGAAAGAATGCCCTGTTCATACAATGATATCAAAAGTAAATTTGGCAATTAAAATATACAAACACCTATTGGACTAAACAAGACAGGCATCTGTTTCAACAAAATAATATATAAACATATCTGACCACAAAGTACAGCACGCTAAGTATGCAAGTTAAGAGCTAAACACTTTTGTTCCAAATGTAAAATTCTGGGGTAAGAGTTATATAAGAGAAAGAAAGATGAAAGGATGTTCCTAGATTTGACAAGAAAACTAACACCGGCAAGATAACTTATAGCCATGCAATATTGAAAATAAAAACAAGAAAGAAATCACTTTTAATCATGTTAATGGTTGGAAACTCTACCAACCTTGAAGCACCAGAAGCAGATGTCTGTCCTGATTGTCGAGTATTATAAGCACCATCAACCGCAAGATATGGCGAACAGTATGTAGCACCTAAAGCTCCTGCAGCACCAGCCAACACTGGTAGCCTAAACAAGAGGAAGAAAAGGGAATCACTGAGTGTTTCAATTTCATCAAAACCAAATGCATGAAAGAATAAAAAAAATGATAGAAATTCCATCAAACCAAAAAAAACATTCTTGCATACATATCATTCTTAAAGCAATTTTAAGAACCATGACTTATTGTCATTGATGCAAAAAAACTCTTCTAATAGAAAATCTAATAGCAGCACTCATTGCAGGCAACATGACAACCTCCGTAAGGCATTATGTCAGGATTTAGCGGCACTCATTGCACCCATTCAAGATAGAGACATTGCAACCAAGCGAAAGGCACTATGTCACATGACTTGACAAATAAACAAGCTCATAAAACATTATGTTATGCAAAATCTGATGGAATATATAAATTATAAGATAAGTACCATGTCATTTCAGAGTTTCCCAAACCAAGTTGAGGATTGGCAACATATCCTGGGAATGCCATTCCAACAGCAGGAACTCCAATCCCACCTGGATGCTGCCCCCCAAATTGCATAACTGCATCCACCAAACCAAAATGAAAGTAGAAAATTTTAATACTAAGCAGAAATGAATTTAACAAATGAAAAATGAACACATAATTACTTCTGCAATTTTTTAAGGACTACAAATACATAAAATGGCAGGGGAAAAAGCTATTTCATCTGCCTCACTATAGAACAAGGAATATAATTCAATAATAGACATTGGATTAGGACTATCACCATATAAACTCAAACAAAATCAAATACTTTGACTAATAATAGAACAATGATGGTAAAACTTTAACTTTGCTCATGAAAAAAAGGAGAATATCCACCAACAGCATAGTAGCAAGTAGACTAGAGTCCAAAACTTCCTCATACTCAGCAGCATTGATATTAAACGACAACAAGAGTAAATCAAACCTGGCAAAAAGGCTGGGAAGTTCTGATCTCCATGACCACCCATATTGCCAGCAGCTCCCATAAGCTGTGCACTACTGTAAAGGAAAGAGCCTCTTCCATTACCTGAAGCACCTCCCCTCCCCTTCCCAACCAATGCTCCTTTGGATTTGCCTGATTCTGATGATGCATCCATTTCTCCAGAATCAAGTGAGTCTCTTGCCACAGATGAATTTGGCGGAGACGAAGCTTGAGATCCACTACCAGGTCTTTGGCCCAACTGTGGAGAAGGAGCTTGCACAGAAGTTTGTGTTCGGTTGGGTGCAGAGTTTTTCTGCGTAGCCTGCAATTGCGCAGGAGAAACTTTATTTACTTGATTATCTGAGGCAGTCAACTGGTAATTCATTTGCACTGGGATTGTTACGCCCTTTCCAGGAGCCCTTGGATGAGACTGAGAAGCATTAACTCCAGAAGTTCCAGAAAGAGGCATTTGCATATTGTTCAAAGGCTTTCTGACACCAGGAGAGATGGACTCATCAATATACAGCTTGTCCATGCTGAGAGATTCAATAACATTCTTGCCCCTATGCAATGCATTGTTTTGTTGAACCGCAAAACCCTCATCCATAGCATTAGGACGAACATTCCTGCTTGTGCTGCCAGCTTGTACATCCCTTTTGGGTGTCAGATTAATATCTTTGTTGGAAGAACTAGAGGGATAGAAAGGGGGAGATGCAGAATTCAAGCTTGAAGCAAACACTTGTTTCCTAGCAGGTGCAGGATCAGATTCTGCATTTGAGGTGGATGTAAAAGTTCTTCCTGAACTAGCATGTGAAGTTTTCTCAGAAGGCCTCCCAGATCTTAAAAAATCAAAGACAAGTGTAATCAGAAAATCTTGATGCATACAGGTAGCATATGAATCCAACTATACTTACTGTTTATTTTGCATATGTGGCGCTTGACCGTTGCTCTTAAAAGTGGGTTCATACTTTCGGGGCCCTCTCCCTCGTACACCACCCTTGGGTATTTGTCTTTGATTGCTGCTGTTGCTGTACACTTTTCTGTTTCCTCGAACATATCCACGATCAACACCTCTATTTTTACCACGGCCTCGATAATTACCTTTTGAAGATCTCCTCCCCTAAATTTTGCACAGAACACATCAGAAAAAGAAAATGGACAGTTGGAGACAGGGCAATGCTTAATCATGCAGTCATTCCAAGTAGTGATGTGCAAGACTATCACCTCTTCATAGTGCCTTTCTTGCAAAGTCATTTCCTCAAACTTATCATGTCCCCATTTTCTGTCATCTTTAGACTCCCATAGCCTCCTTCCACCATGTGTCCTCCTGCAAATAGTTAAAAGATAAGGTACATCCACAGAACACCATAACTTCACTGAAAAATATAGAGTATTTATTTTAGATTAAATATATCCATCTAAATAGGAAGACACAAACTGACACAGGCCCACATACATGGATGCACAACCAAAAGTTGACGAAAACCTGATAGTAAAGTTTCAGAGGTAGTCAAAGGACTCAGACAGCTCAATTTTCTGAGCACATAATAGCTTCACAATAGGTAGCTCAATTAAAAAGCTTTAAAACATATGCATAACTCATGTTAAGCTAACAAGAATTCAAGGTATTTAAAATCTGAGACTTTCAGGATAAGTACAATACAACAATGTAATTCACATCTTTAAAAAATGATACTTCATCATGCTGTGCTCAGCAACAGTGAACCTAATATCAAATACACACACCTCCCAAACTCCCGCATGGCAAAACAGGGCTAGAATAGCATAAACCAACCCCCCCCCCCCCCCCCCCAAAAAAAAAAAAAACTATTCTTGATAACTGATACCACTAGCCGAGAGAAAGAAACTAAAAGACTCAATTATCCCAAAGGAAAGGTTTACTATGAATCCTTTGTTTCTGGCGGGATTAATATAAATTATATGTTATGACATTATAAAAGTGGTAATTATTGTCTAGGAAATACAGTAGGATGATTACCAACTTCTATACCCCCACTAAGCACACATGTTTTATATCCGATGCAGCATAACAAGGACAATGCATCTTATCTCTCGTTGTTTCAGAATTTGTAGAAAAGGTGTGAGAGAAATGACCAAAAATATCAGAGCAATGCCATATGGATGTGTGACAAAACTGCAAGTTTAGTATTTTCCAAGCCTAAAATAAAAATAAATTACAAAAAAATCATAACAAATCAAAGCAAACTATCAGCAATGAACAAGGAAAAAATAACAATGGATTTCATCACTGAAACTCAAAATGAGATCTTTCATGTATAACTATCTCTATCATATAGACAAGTTTTATGATAGACCATTTGCTACGATGCAAAGTAAGATTCCAATACAAAACATACCTGTGGCGGGCCCCGGCATTATCCCTGAAACGGTCATCATGCATGTAAAATGCTCCAGCTGTGGGCACTGCAAATGGTTCATTCTCCTTCTTCTCTTCATCACCCCTGTTCCCAGAATGCACCTCCCCAGTATCTTCCAAACTGGTTCTAACATCACCATATGCTTCCTGCACCATCATTGCTGAACCCTCAACACCAGCTCCATGTACATCTTCTTCGCCACCTGGCTCCTTATAGGCCTCCTCTTCTTCAACTTCATCCCCTTCCTCAATCTCTTCATCCTCATCAACCTCTTCTTCCTCTTCCTCCTCTCCATCCAATTCTTCTTCATCATCGTACTCCGCCACTCCACCCTGGCCATCTGAATCATCAGAATGAATTCCCGGGCGATCTACCCTCTTGTCTCTCCCATCTCCCTCGCCTTCCTCATCATCACTGGCCTCACGCCTCCGCATTGCCAGCGATCTCTTAGCCTCTTCTGGATCACTCTCATACTCGACATCCTCTTCCCCCACCGCAGCCATCAATAACTTCCCAAACAACTCCGAACTATGTCAACCCCGAAAATCCAAAACTTCTGGGGAACCAAACAACAATTCAACTTGAGTGAACCCACCCAAAAAGTTAAACTTTCTCAGCAATTCAACAAAAACACTCAAATAAAATCCCTCAAAACCTATGTTTAGCAAAATGCAGAAATCAATTAGAGAAAACTCAATCAATTCCAACGACCAAAACTTCCATGAAGAAAATCATACACTTTCTCAGACGCCAAAAAAATACCCCACGAATCAAGCCTATCAATCTCCCTCAAACCAGCAAAATTCCTCAACAGCCAAAATCAATATGCAAAATTCGTGTGAATCCGAGACGGCAAAAGCCCTAAAAATTCAAACCTTTTGAAGGAGAGAAGCATTAGAGAACAACGCCTCGGAAAATCAAAGCCTTAAATAGCAAATTGAAGGGAATTGGAGTTGTGAATGAGTTGGGATCTAGGAGTAGCGTCTTTGGAAACCCTAGATAATATGAGAGAGCCTTATTGGGTTTTGAGTAAAACAAAGGAGTTAAAAATAGGATATTTTCTTTTCTGTGGGGGTATTTTGGAAATTTACGATTGGCCCAGGTCCAACACGTGATATGGTAATCACACGTCGGAGATTATCTTAACTAATATCACTCTAGAGGGTACAAGGTATGGAGAGAGACCTTGAAATAGTTTTCCTTTTTTAAGTTGGAGTAAGTGCAACATATGAAGTATAAGTTTGGTAATAGGACATAATGATAATGATTTAAAAGCAAAGATTAGAGACTTCACCGTACCAAAAGTTGAAAGGTGTAGGCATTTTGAATCTATTTTGCAAAGAGATAGAAAAATTGATGGGGATATTACATATAGAATTTAAGAAATACTTCAAACGTGTGGATATTTTGAATCTATCTTGCATGGATGAAGAAATACTTCATACTTTTTTTTTTCAAAGCAAAATACTCATTAAATTAATTTAAAGAAAAAAATTTATTGGACTATTATATAACAAACATGCTGCATAGATAGTGAGTTTTTGGCAATGAAATGTCTATATAAATAAAAAGTAAGTGTAACATATATGAGAATGTTAAAGTGTTAGACAAATAATAAAAAAAATTGAAGGATGATACACGGATTATTAAGAATCTTTATGAAAATATTTTGATATCTCTAGGGTCATATTTAAAATTTCATTAAAAAAAATTGAAAAAGGAAAGGAAGATTTGTATTTCAAATATTTGGGATACAGAGAACATATAGCGCCCTTACTTGAAATGAATGCATACGTGAGAAAGTGGAAGCAGCAAGTTAGCAACAATTGATAAAAAGATAACATAAACACATTTTAAAATGGTTTCAATGAGAACAATACTTACAAATGCTCAATTAAGAAATGGGGATTAAAGCATGATCCATTTACAAACCACAGAGGCTGAATCAATAATAAATTTTGTGAGTAATATTTAAGTGACGAAAATGTAAATTTGATCCTATAATTTGGAACATTAACTTTATTCACTTAACTAATGAAAAATCCATATTGATAGATAAACTGACATCTTATATGACATGAATTAGGCTAGGCACCTAATTAAGGCTAAAAACATTGTTTTCCCTTTTAAAAAAAACATATAAATTTAGTTTATTTTATATTTTTCTAGAAATGGGCTAATGTAAGACTTTTTTTTTTTTCATTCATCAATTTTTTCATTGTTTATTTTGGATCAAAGGACTAGTGTTGCAGTTGATTTACTGTGCACTAATTGAAGGCATATGTTAATCCATAGCCAATTCCTCTCTCAACAAAATAATTGAGATTCAATGTAGAAACAAAAACCATTATACCGAAAGCTATAAAATTTTTTCCTTGCCCACTTCCTACAACCCCAAAATGGCCTAGCAGTAGATCATTCTGATAAACTATTTTATTTTGTTTTTAGATAAAATAGACCTATCAAACCATATTATTATAGCATAATGTATAATGCAAATAAGTAACATGAAATACGTATAAGAATTTACATACATTTGACATTTGATTCATAATATGATGTTGATTACGATGATAGTTTCACTTATCTTGCAAACCTTAGCCATCATTAAAAGGAGAGTTTACTTTTCACAGACTAATGGGATGAATGTAGCAAGATTAGGGTTTTAGGAGTAAGGACCTATTTAAAAAATGTTATTTGGATAATAATTTGACTCATCACTGGAAAATACCTAGTACACCATTCAGGATTAAGTACCATTATAAAACCCAACTTTACTATCACAAATGGGCTAACAATACCTTGATATTTATAAAATAAATTTCTGAATTATGTTAGGTCCAAAATGAAAAATACTAACAATCCCCTGTTGGGACCACATAATTTAGAAATTATGGTCACTTTAAGAATGTCAAAGTAATTATGACAGTATTACACCTGTAGGTTTAAATTGAGATCATAAGCATCCAATAGTGTACAACATTATATCCGATAGGGATATTAATATCATACACATTGTACACCTACATTTTGCCAACCAAAATTCAATGTAAGATGTACATAATAAGATTTACATCATGGTAAACATGATTATATGTAAATCACCATACAATAGTCTGAACATTGGCTCGAGAGGCCAAATGAAAATTAATATTCCCAATACAATAGTGAAATAGAGTTTAAATGTTTCCAACAACATGCTATAACCAAAAACATATCCACAGATGGAGATAAACAACAAATTTAATGTAATTACATAAAATGTAACACTTCCACTAACCCAAAACATTAAAAGACTTAGCCAAACCTATATTAGTTACATGATCTTGATACATTTTATCTGGTAGGTCTTTGATTAGTGGATCCATGAGCATACAATCCATAGAAACATGCTTAATATAAGTAATATGCTCACATAGCTTATCTCTTACAAAGTAGTATTTAATATTAATATGTTTTGCCCAGGTAGAACTTTTATTATTTAGAGAGAAGTTAAAAACAACAGCATTGTCACAATAAATGGTCAAGGGCATTGAAATTCTCTCAACAATATTAAAACCAATAATGAAATTCCTTAATCACACAGTTTCATGAGTAGCTTTATAACACACAACGTACTTTACTTCCATAGTGGAGGTTGTTGTAAATGATTGCTTGACACTTTTCTACAACGTAACTTCTTATACCATGTAATCTTTTGAGTAACCTGTAACCATGAGATTGCCCATCAGCATGTAATCTTTTGTACCCTCTAGGTACCTCATTACACTTTTAGTAATAGTCCAATGTCTTTGACCAGGATCACTCAAGTATCTCCCCAGTACATTAACAATATAAGCTATATCAAGACATGTACACACCTAAACAAACATTAGGCTACCTACAATGGATGCATATGGGATATTCTCCATCTTTTCTCTTTCTTTATCACTTTGAGGACATTATGCTTTTGAAAAGATCTCACCTTTTTGAATAGGTGTAGAAACTTGAGAGCATGTTGACATATTGAACCTCTTTAGTACTTTCTTAATCTATGATTGTTGAGACAAACCAAGTACACCCTGAGATTTGTCATAATGAATCTCTATGCCCATTACAAAAGAGGCATTCTTAAGATCTTTCATCCCCAAATGATTTAACAGCATTTGCTTTGTCTTAGTCAATAGGTTCATATCATTACTTGCAAGAAGAATATTGTTAACATATAATATCATGATCACAAAATTGCTTGCACTCATCATCATATAGATGCACTAGTCTGCATTATTCTCCTTGAACCTAAAAGAAGTTAGTATCTCATCAAACTTGATATACAACTACTTAGATGCTTGTTTTAAACCTGTTGATGGTGCATTTCAGTTCAGCCAAAATCCAGCCAACCTGAAAGGTTCTTATGGGACTCAAACTATTTTTTGGTTGAGCTAAGAAAGATAAAGAGGAAGGGCAGAGGAAGAATAGCGAACACTCAACAGATTTTTAACGTGGTTTGACCAAAATCGGGTGGCATCGGTCCCTACATCCATGGTAGCGTTTTATTAATCTGAAGAGAATTTTACAGAGTTTCTGTATGCAATTTTTTAATATCTCTTACAATGATCTCCCTCCTCTTAGGGAGGTCACAATTGTAATTATATAATTTGTATTTCTGTTACATCAAAATAAATGTATAAGACAGCCTAGACTACTGCAAAATGGCTTCTGTAGGCTGACTTCTTATATTTACTTTTTGTGGGTGGGCCCTATGTGCTGCTTCCAGTAGACCGGTCCCTTGAACTAAATCTGAGAGGATCATTGCTTCACAGTTTCCCTCAACGAGTCCTTAGTTGGGCGAGGTCCAATGTCCGTGAGTCGGGACTACTTGGATTCACTGCTGGCCTTTAGTTAGTGAGGACAAACTTCATAAGCTCGCCCTTGGCAATGTGAGCTCATATATAGCAAGTTACTAGCTATGCAAGCCAGGATTTGTCCCTTGGTGAGCTAGGACTTCTGTCTCATTCTATTATTCGTGTGGTTAATGATCTAGCGAGCTCAACCCTTTTCTCTCTTGGTCACTGGGCTTTTGCTAGCCCATTTTGCAGATTTGAAAAATGCCTATAATATAAGTCCCCTAACTCTCAGCTCGCTTCACAGGTTAGGAGTTAAACAATTTTGCTGGCAAAGGGCTTTTTTCATGGATTACTACACAGTCAAAGTCTTTGATCAGCCTGTCATTTCATCTGATCCAGGCCATAGCTCATGCTGTACATGCTTCACAGCCATTGGTGGGTTTGCCTCATTTTCTTCCGAAGCATTTAATGGAAGTAGTTGGGAGTTTCTCCTGGACTCTTCATTAAGACCAAACTGGTCTATTTAAAGCATGGGAAGTTCTTCGTCCTTCATCCATTGAGCGAACTAATGGGTCCCTCAGATAAGCCCCCCATACTTTTGTTAATGTGCCTTTTCGGTGAGGTGTGTATGATTTAATAGGATCTTATACAGATCTTGGATTATTTCCTCACGGTCATGCTGTGTAATTTTGCTCTTCTAGCCACATCCGCTGACTCCTTTTGAATTTTTAGTGCTGGACGAAGAGCTGGAAAGGAGCTCTAAACCAAGGAAGGTGGCTAGAAAAAGATTGAGGAGCAATCACACCCTCTGACCCTTCTACTGATGCTGGCTAGAGTTTATCTCTTAGGAGCCAGTTTTCTTTTCAGAATGTAATAGCTATAGGCTTCTTTTGTTTTAACTTGTATTTAAGTCTTAATGATGTAAATTTACCTCATTAAATGAGGCTTTAAATGAATGAAATCTTTTTCATGATTCTTGCATATTGTATTTGAACATTTTGCATTTCACAGATGACAGTACGAATTTCTACAAATCATAATAAAATGAAATACTTGAATAACTAATCGGTCATGCTTCTCAGTGAGCAACGAGCTAGGCATTGAGGTGCCTTTGTCAATAAGTAGTTCATAGGTAGGTCGTATGAGAGTTGCGCATAGTGAGAAGTCGTATGTGAGCTGCGAGCATTTGGGCATTGAGAGCTATGAATTATTAGGTCATGAACATATGGTACCTGAGCAAGTTAGTCATGTGAGCAAGAAAGCATGCATATAGTGCCTGAGGAAGTTGGTCGTATGTATGAGTAGTAAAAGGCTGCGTGCACATGGTACCTAAGAAAGTTCGTCATGTGCATGAGCTAAAGATCGCATGCATACTGTGCCTAAGAAAGTTGGTCGTATGCATAACGAGGTCATGTGCACAAGGTGCCTGAGAAAGTTGGTCATGTGCATAGCGAGGTAGTGTGCATATAGAGCCTAAGAAAGTTGGTCATATGCATGAGTAGTAAGAGGTTGCGTGCACATGGTGCTTAAGGAAGTTGGTCATGTGCATGAGCCCAAGATCGCATGCATACTATGCCTAAGAAAGTTAGTCATATGCATGACAAGGTTGCATGCATATGGTACCTGAGAAAGTTGATCATGTGCATGGCGAGGTAGCGTGCATATGGTGCCTAAGAAAGTTAGTCATATGCACATTTGATCGCATTAGGATGGTGCTAAGAAGTAAGTTATTCTAATACGCTAGTAATTTAACCCAAAACTTAAAAGGATACAATCACAAGTTGAAATGGGGGAGCTCGCATCTCAAGGGCTAGCTTCCAAACTAACTTTTTGTTGAGAATTTGTTCAAAGGCTATTCATACATAAAAATTTGAGTTACTTCTACATAAGTCATTACAAGATTAGAATATAGTTTGCACTTCAACCAATTACCCTTACTCAGGATCCCGCTGAGGCTGAAAGGGTTACTGTCTTGCAGGTTGCAGCATGTATTCTTTTAGACGGCCCCTCTTGATTAGATCTTCAATTGTGTCTCTGAGGGCTCGATAATCTGAAGTGTTATGGCTAACTTCATTATGATAAGTGCAAAATTTATTCATGTTTCTATTCCTAAGAGGAGTCCTTAAGGGATTGGGAGTCCCGAAGTCTTCTTTATCCATTTTGTCGCAAAAATCCTATCTAGAGTGTCTGATAAGATGCTATAATGATTATGATGACCTAAAAGCTGAGGCCGATCGACTCTCACTTTCTTCACAAGCTAGCCATTGGGGTTGATTTTCTGACCCTTATTGTTTCTCTTCTTACTCTGCTTGGAGCTACTCACCTTGTCCCTTTGATTCTCTGAACCAAAGGTCTTTTCCCACTTGATTTGCTTAGTAGCTCGATTGTAAAATTTGCCTAGATTCGCCACTGGGGATTTGTACATACTTTTGTACAACTTGCCATCCTTACAAAGCTCTACCGAGATCATCGTCAAAATGCTCTCATCAGATGGGCTCTCCACGTTGTCAATCTCACGCCTGAATCGGGTGATGTAATCTTCCAACAACTCGTGCTTGTGCTGAAAAATAGTAGTGAGGTGATAGGAGGCATGAGCTACTTCTTCAACACCCTATATTGGTTTAGAAATTTTTCTTGACATTCTTCCCAGTTGCTGATGCTGCGAGCTAGGAGGCTTCTAAATCACGCTCAAAGCGTATCTCCCAATATGGCTAGGAAGATATGGCATTTAATCAGGGGGTTTATTGTCTGGAGATCCATATGGATGTTGAACATATCGAGGTGGTTGCGCAGGTCGCTATCCCTATTGTACAACAGGATAGAAGGAATTTTGAGCTTATGAGGGAGGGGCTCCATCTTAATTTCCTTGGAGAAAGGAGTTTGTTCCCCTGAGTGATTTTGACCATCTCGAGTTTAAGGACGTGCCTTTAACTACTCCACTCTCTAAAGTAACTCTTTTACCAATGAAGTTATTGCCCTAGAAAACTGGCTAGAGGCCTGATGGCTTTTCCTATCTTCTTGATCGCACAAGCGATGACCTGAAGTGTGCTCTTGATTAGCTCTATTTGAACTTGCAGCTTGCTGTTGCTAATGAATGTTCTTGGGTGTAGTGACTTTGATCTGCCTTTGCAAACCTTGAGCTTGCACTTGTTGCAGCATCTGTAATGCCTCAGCCATTTTTCTCACTAAACCTTCTAGTGCTTCCTGGTGTTGGTGCCATGTTTGCATTCCATTAGTTTTAGGGACAGTAACGGCAGGTTAGTTGTGAGCCGAGGGGAACAAACCGTTGGCGACCCCGGTGGAGGAAGAACTTGCCGTATGACCCTTAAGTTAGTTATTGACAACATCTGACCTCTTGATGGCTTTTCCCTTGGCCATTACAACTAAATAGAGAATGAACTGGAATACAAAAAATCAACTAAAACTCAGATGAGTCCCCGTAGATGGTGCCAAAATATTGACGGAGGATTTTGGTTCAGCCAAAATCCAGCTAACCTGAGAGGTTCTTCTGGGACTCATTGTTTTTCGATTGAGCTAAGAAAGATAAAGAGGAAGGGCAGAGAAAGAACAATAAACACTCAAGAGATTTTTAACGTGCTTCGGCCAAATTCGAGCAGCACTGGTCTCTACGTCCACGGTAGCATTTTATTAATCTGAAAAGAATTTTATAGAGCTTCTGTATGCGATTTTTCAATATCTCTTATAGTGATCTCCCTCATCTTATTTATAGAGGCTAGGGAGGTTATAATTATAATTACATAATTTGTATTTTTGTTTCATTAAAATAAATGTACAAGACAGCTTAGGCTACTACAAAATGGCTTCTGTAGGCTGCTGGCTAACTTCTGATGTTTACTTTCTACGAGTGGGCCCTATGCACTGCTTCCTATAGACCAGTCCCACGAACTAAGTCTGAGAGGGTTATTGCTTGACGATTTCCCTCAATGAACCCTTAGTTGGGCAAAGTGCAATGTTCATGAGTCGGGATTATATGGGTTCGCTACTGGCCTTCGATCAGTGAGGACAAACTTTGTAAGCTCACCTTTGGCAATGCGAGCTCACGTATAGTGAGTTACTAGGTATGCAAGCTAGGATTTGTCCCTTAGCAAGCTGGGACTTCTGCCTCGTTCTATTGTTCATGCGGCTAACCATCTAGTGAGCTCTGCTCTTTTCTCTCTTAGTCTGTTGGGCCTTTGCCAGCCTATCTCACAGATTTGGAAAATGCCTATAACAAAACCATATATGGATCTATTTAGTTTACACACTAAGTGTTCTTTGCCTTTTCTCGAAAACCATATGGACATGTCAATATTTAGGAACGTTGTTTTCATATCCACCTGTTGTAGCTCCAAGTCAAAATGAGTTACCATTACCATAATAACTTAGAATGAGTCTTTAATTGAGACTAATAAGAAGGTTTCTTTATAATCTATGCCTTCTTATTAAGTGTAGCCTTTTACTACAAGTCTAGCATTGTACCTCTCAATCTCACTTTGAGCATCTCGCTTGGTCTTAAAGACCCATTTGCATTCAATCGACTTACAATCAACAGGTAATTCAACTATATCCTATACTCGATTTTTATGAATAAAGGCTAATTCATCCTTCATTATACTGATTCATTTCGAAGAATTAAGACTGGATATAGCTTGTGAAAATGTAGTAGGATTAGTTGTAGGCCACGAGAATATATATGTATATTAATATATATATATATATTAGAGTGCTAAGAAAAATGATCTTTCCCTTTTTATGTTAGTAAATGGCATACATTCGTTAAAAGTAATTTGGATTCTTTTAGATTGCAAAAGCGAAAGTTTTGATAGAATTGTTTTTGTAGTTGGAAGCTAATTTAGTGATCAAGATCTTAATTAGAGTGACTGAATTGATGTTATGGGTAAGATTTGGAGCCTCCTGAACGAGCTGATAAAAAACCTGGGTAGCTATAAGGCTTTCACTCGCCAAGATGTCAGAGATGTGAAGCCCCAACTCATACGGTTAGTGACCCTCCTTATGTGAGCTTATCCTAGCGAGAATGAGCTTGGTTTAGGAAGAAGACGTTAATGACACCCGAACTGAGGATCCCGTTCGTTTAAGAGTGACTTTCACCTAGAAAAATCATAAAAAGGAGACATGCATACGATGTATCTGAGAGACAGGGGTCTCATCCGTAGAATGTAATTAGCAGCAGTTGAATTATAAGATACACTTTATCTTGTATGAAGCCGACATGATGTAATATATTCATAACTTGTAAATTTACAATTGTAACCTTCTCTCCTTTATAAATAGAAGGAAGGAGATGAGTGTAAGGGGGAGAGAGCCGTCCATGCTGAAACTTTATAAAAATATTTTCAGTTCAATACACTACATAGGGTTTGATTCTGCCCAAATTTAGCCAAACCATGTTAAAAAGGGTTTGCATCTCTTCTTCTTCTTCTTTTGGCTATTCGGTACCTATCGACTGAGATTGGAACCAAATTGCAGCTTGAGTCTCGAAAGAACCTCCCCTATTGGCTAGATTTTGGTAGAACCAAACTCCACTGTCAACATTTTGACGCCGTCTGTGGGGACTCATCTATAGTTTGGTTGATCCTCTATGCCCAGGCTCGTTCTTTGTTCTGTCGTGATGGCTAGAGGAAAAGCTACTAGGAAGTCTTAGGCTATCAGCAACCATTTGGAAGGTTGTATGATGAGTTCTTCAACTGCCAGGACCATTAATAGCTTGCCCTCCTCTGTTCGCCACCAACCCACCATTACTGTGCCTAGAGGCAGTGAAATGCAAGCTTGGCACCAACGTCAAGAGGCATTAGAAAACATAGTAAAAGAAACGGCTGAAGCGTTTAAGGTGTTGGCACAAGTGCAAGCTTGGAATGTACAAAGACAAGTTGAAGTCATCACAGCTGAGAATCATCACCAATAGTAACAAGTTGAAAGTTTGAACAGGGTTAACCAGGAGCGCACATCAGATCATTGCTTACGTGACCAAGAGAGTACGAAGAGTCACCAGCTTTCTAGTGAACACCCAGAAGCATTGGCGTAGCTGATGGAGGAGTTGTTGTAGAGGGTGAAACAATTGGAGGAACACTCTCAAGGTTGAAGCATTCGAGGATGCCCCGAGGGACAATCCCCCTCTCTCTAAGGAGGTAAAGTCAGAGCCTCTCCTTCATAAGCTTAAAGTTCCTATGATTTCATTGTACATCAGGGATAGTGATTTGCGTAGCCACCTAGATATGTTCAATATCTAGATGGACCTCCAGACAGCTAACTCTCTGATCAGATGTCGTGTTTTCCTAGCTACATTGGGAGATGCACCTCTAGCTTGGTTTAGGAATCTCCCAGCTCATAGCATCAGCAGTTAGGAGGGATGTTAGGAAAAATTTCTCAATCAGTACCAAACGTTGAGGAAGCAACTCACCCCTTGCCATCTCGCTACAATCTTTCAACATAAGCATGAATCACTGAAAGACTATATAGCTCAGTTTAGATGCGAGACCGACAATGCGGAAAGCCCATCTAATAAGGCCATTTTGATGGCTATATTAGCAAGGCTCTGCAAAGATGGCAAGCTATATAAAAGTATATATAAATCCCTAGTCACTGACCTAGGCGAGTTATATGATTAAGCTGCCAAGTAGATCAAGTGAGAGGAGACTTTTGGTCCAAAAGAGTCCAAACAAAAGGATGAGGTGAATCCCTTCACCCAAAGTAAGAAAAGGAATAATAAGGGCTGAGATGATGATTCCAATAGTCAACCCACCAAGAAGGCCAAGAATGAGCAACCTCTACATTCGGGCTGCCCTGATCATTATAGTATCCTATTGGATACTCCTGATAGGATATTCGCTGTGGAAAAGGGCAAAGAAGACTTTGGGACTCCCATTCCCTTGCGGACTCCTTGTGTAAGTAGAAACATGAACAAGTTCTATGCTTACCATAATGAGGCGGGGCATAACACTTTGAATTGTCGAGCTCTCATAGATGTTATCAAGGATTTTATTAAGAGAGAACACCTGAGGAGTATGTATTGCGACTTGCAGCACAACAACCTCCCTAGCCTCGGTAAGGCCAAAGCAGGAGCAGCTAGTTGTAGTGAAAACCATATATTGAACTTGTAACATAGAATGTGAAAATGGCCCATATTCCATAAAGGCCGATTCATGTAAATTCTCTTAGAAATTCTTAAAAGTGTTTGATTTAGTCTCAAAAATATGAGAAGTAAGCACTTCACGAGCTAAGTCTCGAGTAATGATTAAATGTAACATTACTAGTGAGCCATTACACTTTCATGGCCTACTTCACGATATCATTTTCATGCGATCAAGCGTTCATAGCTTTCATGCGATCAAGTATTCACAACTTTTATGCGATCGAGTATTCACAGCTTTCATGCGATCAAGTATTCACAGCCTTCATACGATCAAGTATTCACAGCTTTCATGCGATTGAACTCTGTAACTTTTATGCAATTTAAAGCTCACCCGTACGAGCCACTTTCTTAGCCACCATGAGTTGCGGTCTTATCACACGTACGTGCTACGTGCTTATTCATCATGCTTTGTGATTTTATCACACATGCAAGCCACTTTCTTAGCCACTGCATGTGTGCAAGCACGTGTATGCAAGCCACTTTCTTAGCCACTGCATGTATGCAGCGATCTCATCGTGCATATGAACTTTTGCTTGTCCTCAAATAAATCATCACAAAATTTTCATTAAAAAGGGGAAAATTCAGACTTCCAACAAAGAAAAACAATCAGTTTCTTATCCAATCAGTAAGATATCAATAGAAACATGAACAAACATTCTTTGATTCGTTTTCCCTATCTAACGTTGAACCTCTAATCCTTAACTTTTTTTTTTAATGTGAATTAAGATGACTCTTAAAGCACTCAAGTGAGTTCCTCATCCTTCAGATCTCCCTAGCCTTACTTTATTTTATTATTTATTTTATTTTTTTCTTTTTAGTGAGTGCATTTTATACTCTATCTCACTAGAAAATTTTTCTCCCTTTTTATTTTTCTTTTCTTTTTATCATCCAGTGAGTGCATTTTATGCTCCATCTCACTGTGGTGCAAGGATTTAGGTACTCATACCAAAGGCCTTTTTGGAATCCAAAGGGTTGGTACTCAAAGCAAAGACCTTTTTGGGCACACCAACTCCCTCATTCTTCACCTCTCCCTACCTTCACACTTTCATCAT
>JANHAO010007538.1:0-20057 GCA_026873985.1 Saraca asoca | reverse complement strand
TTTTCAGTTGTTTTTCAACATCCAAAACTAATTAGGTAATGATGTAAAGCTCTTTTGGGGTTAAAAACTCTTTAAGGTTAACAGATTCATAAATTGATTCATAAATGATTAGCAACTAATGAATCGATTCATCATCAAGAACTCTGTGACAGAATTAATGTGTGAATTGATTGACAATATCTATAAAAAGGTCATAAATCGATTACCTAATCGATTCACAAAAATTCTTGACCTTTAGTGCAGACAATTTTCCAAAACAAGTCCTAAGGAATCGATTCATGAATCGATTCAGATAATTATTTTTTTCTTTTTCTTTTTTCTTATTTTTTACCCAACAAAATAGCAAAACTATAATTTCTTTTTTCCTCTCATTTTCTTTTTTCTCATTTTCTTTCCTACTACCAAGCAGGGGGTAAAGAAAAGGATGATTTCCTTACCATCGTGCTATCCCAATGAGGTAGGCTGCAGTAATAGCAAACTTGGGAAAAGAAGGCTTGACCTTTGTTTGAGTAAGGAGAGGGAGAGATCAAGAAAGATAGCAAAACTAGGAAGAAGATGGTGAGAGAGAGAGAGAAGAAGCTTTGATGGTTGTCCGAGAAAGAAAAAAGGAGACAAGAAAAAAGAAAAGAAAAGAAGTCTTAGGACAAATCCATAATTTTAGAAACTAGTTTTTAAAAATGGAATAAATTACTTGAATAAATCTTGACCTTGATTTAGTGGTGCAGATCTACATTATTTTTTCAATGGTGCATAGTAGACAATCTTATAAAATTATCAATTGAATTTGTAGAATCCTAGAAACAATCTCCACAAAATCTTTTTTCAATAATTTGTTTCTCAATAATAATTATCTTCTAATGCACACGTTCAAGTGTATGTACTATCTTTCGCTCAATGTTTTTTTAGATATATAAGTAGGCATCACTTATTATGTTATTTTTAAATAAACAAGGGATATAGTCACAAAATATATTATGTATAATTATTGTGAATTATAATATAAATTTATAAGATTATACTTACAAGTGTGTTAAGTTTATTTTTTTCCATGTTTATCAAATAATACATATTTAGAGAAATAATTAATAACACACTTATAAATATGATTTTATAAAATTTATATTAGAGTTTATAGTGTTTATGTACAACGTATTTATTTTGTCTCTCTCTCTCTCTCTCTCTCTCTCTTATTTATTAAAAGATAACATAATAGATAATATCAATATAAAGATATTTAAATAACTATGGCAATAAAATCATAAACATAATTTCCCTCTTTCAATTTGATAACTTTAGATTAACTTTACACGTAATATAATTAATATAACCAGTTCAATAAGAACAAATCTTGACCGAATAGTTGAATGACATGCGTACAATTGATATAACCTTCGATGCACCGACATTTCATATAACAGTCGTATCTGCATGTCGGAAACGTTTTAGTTTTCAATACTTGTCGACACCGACATTTCATCAAAATAGCACCGACACTTCTAAAAATATCGTGTCCCCATGTCCGTGTCTGTATCCGCATGTCTCCATATCTGCGTGTCGGTGTCCGTGCAACATAGGATATAACCAAGGAGTGAAGCTTCGTGGAAACACTTGTGTTTCCACTATTTCCAACTGCAAATTAAGGAGATGCTATATATACATACAAACTAATATTCGCTATCTACTGCATTACCATGAATTTCGATAGATATAATTACCTACAAGTAACATAATTTAATCCAAATTAATTTTATTAATTTAAAAAATGAGTGATTTTCACTCAAACATAATTTACGCTAAAATTTACAAAAATTATGAAAATTTATGATAGTTAAGTTTAATTATTATAAGACAATAAAATTGTAATCTATGACCATCAGTTAACTTTTCATTCATGTGGCCAACTATTTGAAATTTGTTATGCAATGGTCGAAAGGAATTTACTTATTAATTAAATCAGGCTATATATCTTATCCACGTCAATGCGGCAGGTTATATTACATTCTCCGTTGACGGAAGACCAATTGCGTACAAAATCAATCAGATTAGGTCCCAAAAGATTAGGCCAAAGTGTTTAATATAATATAAAGATAAAAGTGGCAAAAAGTAAAGAAATAAATTAATCAATTTGATTTGGGCTTCTCGAGATGAAGAGTTAGACACACATTGATTTGCGAGTTTTGGAAAAGTTGAAATAGCTTAGACACATATAATCAACTAAATGCATATCTTTAATTAATCATCTTAATACATTAATTCTGATATAATATATTTGTCAGTCTTTATAGAGGATTGATGAATTAGGCCAATGCATTTGTCCGTAGAATTTTGATTTCTTTATATTTGCATACAGAAAAAGTGAATTAATTTGAAAATAAGTCAACGAGACTTAGATGAATGATGCATACAAAGTCAAACGTGGCTTACCTAGCTTCGGATGCTGCACGTGGATTATATTACCAATGGCACGGCCTACACCTATCACATGCTAGGACGGAAAAATTACGTTAGAGGAGGTTCAAATAATCCATTGTAACTCTCTTAGAAACTACTGTAACAATGTCTCTCTTAGTACCATTCTAATTTCAAGTCTTAATTTCTTTATTTCTTTAATAAATTATTTTTATATGACAATAAAAAGTTTCTGATTTGTTAGTAATCATTTAATTGGACAGGTTTAAGCAGTTTAATCAACGACGAAACCTAACAAATAATAGAAATTATAATTTTACAGTGTCTCACTAAATTCGAATTTAGATAAAAATGTAAAGAGATGGACAAATTGTCTTACCATCCAAATAAAACAAATAAAACATTAGTAGGTTCCCCTTTTTTGTTTTAACTCTAACTATTCTTATACCAATTAACCTTTTCATTCATTTAAATCTCACTAGATTAAAGATTCTTGTATAAAATATTTATTAAAAAGTATTTTCATATGAACGTTTAATTATAGTTTGTTTATACCTTTAATTAGATTTATATGAACATTTTAATTATAAAATTTTTACTTGTTATATCATTTTGAACTTGAAGATTCAACTTAATTTGCATCTCCCTGAGGATTTTTGGAGAAATTAATTATTTTTATATCCATATAAATATGTGTAAATATCCGGGTGTTCTTCATTACTATTTGTACTGAATTGTTGATCCTTAATTAAGAGTTTATTGATCACCTTTATCCAACAAAAATAATCTTATATATAAAACACATTAAAAACATTTTAAAAGATAAACCTACATATTAAAAACCCAAGTCCAATCGGGTTTATTGACTATGTTCGGTCTGAAACAAATTTATTCTGTAAGGAAATGCAATTTGGTCCTCTAAATTTAGTGCAACCTGGAATCGACCACCAATTTTACTAAGCAGCTTTATATGATTATTCCGTAATGGATATTGCCCTAAAGTTATTAGGCCATTGAACCGATCTTCAGCTACCAAATAATGAGTCTGCATGAATTTCAAGAGCTCTTTGCCATGTTTTTCACAAAGTCAGCTCTGGCTATTCTCCTAATTGAAAGGAATTTAGAACAGGGTAGATACATTAATTCTTCAAATTGATCTCCATTATCACAAAGAAAATATCAAATACCAAAAATTATTGACTTTTTGTGTGAACTTATTTCTATATATAAGTGTTTTACATTATCTTTCCACTTCGTTCATAATACTTTTTAAACATATATCTAGTATCAACCGTCAAATCTTAACCTAGCTATATATATGAAGCCATTTTTTTTTTATTAAATTAAGAAGAAAAAAAAATAATCCATCTTAATTTTGGTCAAAGCAAAAAGAATCAGGTTTTAAAATTTCCATATACAATTAGAATCCAATTGGTAATTCTTAAAAGTAACCATACCTAACATGTATCAATCATCATCATTCACCTTATTCTTCTAATAAATATTCTCCCATTATTCCTCCAATAGATATAATTCTATTTACAAGTGCACTTGAGGGTTTTCTTAAAGGAATCCCCAAAGGATTTACAAAAATAAATAAATAAATAAAATACAACATTTCATCATTTGTCATTTCCATTATACTTTCACCAGATTCGAAGTAATTCAAATTGAACATTTGAAGCAAATTAGTTTGCAGATCATACAATAATGTTAGTCTTCTAGGGTTGAACCTTCAATTATAAAATCATACAAATATAATTTATTATATCTAAAATATAAAATTTCAAGTATAAAACAGTCATAACGATTTGTCAGTTCCAAAATTTCCATATAATATAAACTCAACTAAATGATCTCAAAATCATACTTTTGCAAATACCAATTTTTTTAAAAGAACGATGAATTATCCACTCACCTCAATAAAGGCTACAAAAGGACTTTTATTGAAATCCCAACTATGAAGTTAGCTTTAAATCTTCTTTCTCCAAGCATCCTCAAGACTTTAAATTATACTCATTTATCTTGTAACCTTACAAATACACTACTATCTTATTTTATAATACCATTATTTCCATAATAATAATAATATTATTATTATTACATATATATATTTTATTATTTTTTAAAGTGTTACACATTCTCCCCCTTAAAAGAATTCTCCCTTGAATTCTATAAATAAGATTGAGTTGGAACAAAATAAGTAGTTGATTAGCTATGGAAGGTATAGCTCAAACAATAATTAAAGAGAAGGCTCATATCGATAAACTATTTGAATAGATATAGATATTTATCTTTCATAACCGACTCAGGTTCCTTAGTCATCTCTTTTTTCTAATGGTTTTCCCATAGGACTTTCTTTGAAGGATATTCTTGGAGTGAAGTTTTCTAATTTGTTGGTCAACAATAGTGACATGACGCTCCTCATAGGTTATATGACTAGCCAACTCAACTGGGATTTGTTGAAGGATGTGAGATGGATCTGGGGCATACTTTTTCAATATAGACACATGAAAAATAGGATGGATGCTTTTTGATTCTGGAGATAGATTTAACTTATAAGCCACGATGCTTACTCTCCTTATTATGGGAAACGAGCTTATATATCGAGGACTCAACTTTCCCTTCTTACCAAACCTCATCACTCATTTCATAAGCGATATTTTCAAAAATACCTAGTCACTCACTTGGAATTCCAAATCCCTTCTTCTTTTGCTTACATAAGAGTTTTGACAACTCTAAGCTATTATTAATTTTTCTCTAATATTCTTGACTTTCTCATTTGTCTCTTGAACCAAATCTAGGCCTAACAACTTTGTCTAATCTACCTCAAATCATCCAATGGGAGATCTACATTTTCTTCCATACAATGCTTTAAAAAGAGCCATTTGAATTGAAAAATGATAATTGTCATTATAGGCAAATTCAATCAAAGGTAGATATCACTCTCAGCTACCCTAAAATTCTAGCACTTAAGCTCAAAGCATGTCTTCTTGAACTTGAATTGTTCTCTCAGATTGTCCATCTGTTTAAGGGTGGAAGGTTGTACTAAAGTGGAGTTGTAAACCCAAGGCCTCTTGAAAAGATCTTGAAAATCTTGCAGTGAACTGGGTACCTCAGTTGGATATGATTGACAATAGAACTCCATGAAGAGATACAATTCAATCCAAGTACAATTAAGCATACTAGGAAGCTAAATAAGTTGTCTTCATTGAAAAAAATGGGCACTCTTTATCAAATGATCAACAATTACCCAAATAGAGTTATATCCTTTTGGAGTTTTTGGCAATCCAGTAAGAAAGTCTATGATAACTCATTCCCATTTCCACTCAGGAATCTCCAAATTCTAGTGTAAGCCTGTAGGGTGTTCAACTTTAACTTGCTCCCATGTGAAACATCAAGAAATGAAATCTACTATGTCATGTTTCATTCCTTCCCATCAATAACCTATCTTCAAATCTTGATACATCTTATTGTTGCCAGGATGTAAAGCATAAGATGAAGTGTGGGTTGTCTGCATAAGTTGTTGTTACAAGTTATCAACATTAGGCACCCATATTCGACCATGATAATTTAAGGCTCCTTGTTCATCTCTTGCCAAACCCAAATTTGGTTCCTTCTTCATTTTTGTCAAGTAGCCTATTTACATTCACATCTCGAGCCTATGTGGCCATAATTTGATTAACAAGTGGAAACTACGCCTACACATGTGCCATAAGTATCCTAGGTTTTGATATCTATAATTGGATTCCATGAGCTTCCACCTTGTGTAACTCCTAAAAGATTGGTTTCCTATGTACATCAATATGAGCAAGACTCCCTATAGACTTTTTACTCAATGCATTAGCTACCACATTAGCCTTCCCTGGATGATATAAGATAGAACAATCATAGTTCTTTACAAGTTCCATCCAGTGATGTTGCCTTATGTTCAGGCCTTTTTGCTCAAAGATATACTTTAAACTCTTGTGATCAGTGTAAATCTCACATGTCTCACCATATAATGACACCAAATATTCAATGCAAACACCACTGTAGCTATCTCCAAATCATAGGCAAGATAATTCTACTTATGCTTCTTAAGTTGCCATAATGCATAGGCTATAACTTTGTCATCCTTCATTAAAACACATCTAAGGCCAATCCTAGAGGCATCATAGTAAGTGATATAGTTGCCACCATTTGTAAGTAATGCAAGCACTGGTGTCATAGTCAAACACTCCTTGAGTCACTGAAAACTTGCTTCACATGAATCAAACCACACAAATTTGGCATGCTTTTGAGTTAACTTAGTCAATGAGGTTGAAATCCATGAAAGATCCTTCACAAAACAATGGTAATATCCAACTAAACCTAAAAAGCTATGAATTTTAGTCACTGTGGTAGGTCTAGGCCAATTTTGAACCACTTCTGCTGGGATCTACACTAATTCCTTCCTTGGAAACCATGTGTCCCAAAAAAGTCACACTAGATAATAAAAACTCAAACTTTGAAAATTTGGCATACAATTGATGTTCTTTAAGAGTTTACAAAACTATCCTGAAATGCTGCTCATGTGCTTGGTCACTACAAGAATACACTAAGATATTATCAATGAACACGATTGCAAATTGATCAAAGAAAGGTTAGAAAACCTTGTTCATCATATCCATGAAAGCTGTAAGAGCATTAGTCAATCCAAAAGGCATCACCAAAAATTCATAGTGATTGTACCAAGTATGAAAGGCAGTTTTTGGAATGTCTTCCTTCTAAACTCACAATTGATAATAGCTTAAATGCAAATCAATCTTAGAAAAGTATTAGGCACCTTGAAGTTAATCAAACAAGTCATCAATTCTTAGCAAGAGATATTTATTTTTCATTGTGACTTTATTTAACTAATTGTAATTAATATACAACCTCCAAGTTCCATACTTCTTCTTTACAAATAACATTAGAGCTCCCCATGGTGAAGTGTTGAGCTGAATAAAACCTTTGTCCATTAGGTCTTGCAATTGTACTTTTAATTCTTTCATTTAGCTGGTGCCATCTAATAAGGTGGAATAGAAATAGGGTTAGTAGCTAGAGCAACATTAATGCAAAACTCAACTTCTCTTTCTAGTGGCATTCTAGGTAGCTCTTCAAGAAAAACATCTAAGAACTCTCAAACCACTCATGCATTTTCTACCTTCTACTCTAATTGTTTTGTGTCCCTGATATAGGCCAAATAAGCCTCTCATCCTTTCCTAATCATTTTTCTAGCACTTAAAGTGGAAATATGGTTAACAAGAACATCACTCCTGTCCCCTTGAAGAAAATAGGAATCCTTATCTGGTATATAAAAAATAACTAGCTTATTGTAACAATTTATGTATACATGATGTGTTGATAACCAATCCATGCCTAGGATAACATCAAAATTAGGCATATCTAACACAATCAAATGAGCGAGTAAAATAGTCCCATGCACATCAATTCCCCAAGAAGATGCCATATTACAAGCAGTCAATGTTTGACCTAAAGGAGTAGATACTAACAACTGTGATTCTAAAGGAAGTTAGTGTCTAGTAAGTCATAGTGCAAGATAAGTAGAGATAAATGAGTGGGTTGCAATTAGATCAAATTGCACATGAGCTGGAATAGAATCGATTGATAAAGTACCTGTGACTACTAAATTAGAGGCTTGGGCATCCTACCTAGTCAAAGTATACACTCTCATAGTAGCTTTGTGTCCACTAGCACATCTTCTACCAAAAGATCCTTACCTCTCCTTATCCTACCAAACTCATATGGTGGAGGCCTTACAAATGTTGCAAATTGGGGGAAAAATATTTCTTGATGCATTCGTGGCCCTGTTGCCATTGGGTGAGGCTATTGAATAATGACAGTCTCTCACCATATGACCTATCTAATCATATCTAAAACAAGCTCTGGTTTCCTATTTGCAAACCCTTGAATGAATTTTTCCACAAGTCTGACACGGTCCTGGTGCCTTAGGTTTAATTGGAGTAGGTTAATTATAGCTAGATCCTCCAGAAGGACAATGACTTGAAAACTTGGATTATTTTTACTTAGGTCCCATGGTGGGAACTATATATCAAGCCTCCATGAAGGAGGTGCTCTAGAAGCTAAAGATGATAAACTTCTAGAATCTCTACTTGTACCCTCATATCTTGATCTTTCTTACATTACCTTGAGCCTCTCTTTCATTTTTTTTCTTTCCATAAATCTCACTTCTAATTCTATGGCTTGGTTGTAAAATTGCTCATACATAGGGTCCTTAGAAACCTAAATAACATTGAAGTAATTGTCATTGATGCCATTAACAAATTTCATAGCCTTGTCCCTCTTAGTAGGGATCATGTGCTTTGCAAACTGAGATAAGTGGAGAAACTAGGTAGTATACTCAGAAACTGTTAGCCCCTTTTGCTTGAGATTGTTAAATTCTTGCAATTTAGCATATCATTACCCTTTAGGAAAGAATTATTGTAGGAAAGTTGTATGAAATTTGTCCCAAGTGTTTGCTCTTTTCCCTGCTGATCTATGACTCTCCCAGCCCTAGTACCAATTCATAGCGGATTCATCTAGCTGGAATCCAACCAGTCTCATGGTAGCATCCTATGAACACTCAAGGACCTGCCATAACTACTTAACTTGTTCCAAAAATAGGAGAAGATCCACTAAAGACCTAATGCCTAAATAACAAGGAGGTTTGAGCTTTTGAAACTTTTGAAGATAATTTATAAAGTTCATAGGTGTTGACCCTGTTAGAGGTGGAGGGGATAGTGGTAGATGTGTTTTGGCCCTTTCTGTATTGTTAGTGAAATCTTTGTTAGGTTAATTCAATGTCAAACTCTTTTATAACTCTTTGCAAATTTCTTATGCATGTCAAGGCATCTGAAGTAAAAGGGCCCGTTGAAGCTCTAGAAGTAGAAAGACCATCTATCTCATGTTAAAAAGTTTCCAATTGCACTTCTTCATGTGCAACCCTACCTTGGCCTCTAGTTCTACTCTACCTCGAGCTAGTGGTGGTGAAGAGGATGGTTTGTGTAAAGCTTTTTTAGACGCTTCTTTAGATCAGTGTCCAATATGAGCCAAAGATCTAGTCCTAGGTAGCATCTCCCTATTATCAAGCAAAAGAATTGGTTTAAGCAATATTCAAATATTTATATGTGTAGAACCAAAAGATTTAGGAATTGTGGAGATTTTCAACATATTTCATGGAGTGGGTTTGGTATTAACACATCCTTATTCATGTTTCGTGATACTAGGCATAGTAACACGAACTCAGTATGTCTATCTCCATTTTAGTAGTTAGATATATTTAATTATACACCTAAACTCTAGATCATGCTCTAATACCAACTTTGTCATGCCCCGATTCATGACATGTGATCATCATAAAAAGTCACCAATAGGTAACTCTCTACAAGCCTAACAATGTAGTAAAACTCTTGATGTTACACACCTCATATATGGAGAGTGATTAAAGAAACACAAAATATGTAAGGCATGTCGACAAATCTAAACAATACAGACACATTTATTGAAATAGTTTATCAAATTTCTAGTAAAAATCCAATTGAGTTTCCCCTATTTTTAGTCCCTGGGCATTAGGCCAATACAATAACTAAAGGCTATATGCCCTACTCATAACCTGTATAGCTAAACAAAATACAACAAAAACCCAAACACCACAATGTACACAAACTACTGGGCAATAACTAGACACAAATACATAGATGACTTGACTATACTAATTGCCAAAATACAACCATCAATATGCATTTAGGCTCTACAAAAGAAGTCTACCCAATCAAGGAACAGACTCAGGTCCAGATGAATATAGGTGAATAGCAGGAGTGGCCTTAGGCTCTAAAAATAGGAAAGAAAACGGAGTGAGCTTCTTAAGAACCTAGTGTGTGAATAATCCCCCAAGAAACCAATAATTAATTTACCAATCATGTTCAAATGTAAAGTAGTAAAACATACATATATAAAGATATAAACATTGGTTTGTAAGCATGTTATCAAATCTAAAAGCTTTAGTTCATTGAAAAAAAAAACAATTTCATTAAGTGTACCCATCATCAAGTCAAACTAAGAAACAAGTACAATATTTTTCTAGAATACTCATCAAATAGTTCAACAAAGAAAATCACAAATTTTTCTTACTTGACAAATATGCAAGTATCTAAAAAAATTCAAAATTTCCATATATAGTTTGAATCAAATGGATAATTCCTAACAGTAACCATACCTAACAGATATCAATTATCATTATTTACCTTATTCTTCTAATAGACATTCTCCCATTATTCTTCTAACAAATATAATTCTATTCACAAGTGCACTTGAGGGTTTTCTCAAAGGAATTCCCAAATGACCTATAAAGAAAATAAAATACAACATTTCATCATTTGTCGTTTTGATTATACTTTCAGTAGATTCAAAGTAATTCAAGTTGAACATATGTAACAAATTAGTTCGAAAATGATACAATAATGCTGGTCTTATAGGGTTAAACCTTCAATTATAAAATCATGCAAATATAGTTTATTATATCTAAAACATAAAATTTCAAGTATAAAACAGTCATAACAATTCAGTAGCTCCAAAATTTCCAAATAATATAAACTCAACTCAATGATATCAAAATCATACTTTTGCAAATACCAATTTTTTTTAAAAGAATGATGAATTATCCACTCACTTCAACAAAGGCTACAAAAGGACTTTTATCGAAATCCCAACTATGAAGTTAGCTTTAAATTTTCTTTCTCCTAGCATCCTCAAGACTCTAAATTATACTCATTTATCCCATAACCTTACAAATGCACTACTATCTTATTTTACAATACCATTATTTCCATAATAATAATAATAATAATAATATTATTATTATTACATATATATTTTTATTATTTTTTTAAGTGTTACAAGTCTATATACTTTCTCTTAATTCAAACGGACCTTAAGTTTGATCAATTGTAATTTGAACTGCTCTTTATAATGAATCATTGACCAAAACTATGAGAGAAAAATATGATAGATTAACTTATTCCCTAAATTTCATTTGAGTAAACTTTTTCGTCAAAGTAAACTCTTGCTTCACAAAAAAAAAAATTGAATTTCATTTTACTTAAAATTAAATTTATGAATAATTTTATATGTAAATTTAATTTTAAATTAAATAAATTTTTATTTTTTTATGATTTCAAATCAAAGATAAAATTTATCCTTTTGATCTTCATCTTCATCTGAATACAATAATGTTATTGTCTACATAGCATGTATAATTATAAATTTAATTGCATTTTTTTCTTAGATAGAAGGTCGACTGAGTGGCTTATAGATCTAAAATTTTTAATGGGATAGGTAATTATTTGGGGTAAGGTTTAGGGAGATAAGGTATAAGTATAGTATGGAATCTTTGTTGAGATGGCTAGCTAAATTAAATAGTAAACACCATAAACAAAAGCTTCTAAATAGGACAAAGAGAATAGAACAAATGATTATAGAGGTTTAGAGTTCTTAGTATGAGGGTTCATGTGTGTTCGAGATAACAAAATTTGAGGATGAGAGGTCAATTTATAAGGTCCCATGGCAGATTAAAGGTATTAATGGAGATTGATGAGGTGATATAATTATTTTTATGAGGCTCCAATTTAGGGAGAAGATAATGGGATATATAGAAAGGGGTTAAGGTTTAATGAGAGTTTGATAGAAGCATTTATGGCATTAGGTAATTAAGGAAGACTAATTTGACAGGATAATGATCTAGATGGGTTAGCAGGATTCCTAAGACTAAGGACAAGCTAAATAGATAGAATATTCCCTTACTCACTTCTATCTAAAGGGTCTATGGGTGAGAAGTTAGGCATAACATGCCTATCTTTCTATACTTTGTAAATGTAATCTTACTATAATCTTATCATACCATATTCAACAAAGATCCCAACACTTTTAATAGGGAGAAATGTCTCCATCCTAGTAGTCTTGTTGGTCATTGCCCTTGACTGAGAGATTGCAAATTGACACAATGCTTTAGTAGGGCCCTAGTTGTTCAGGCTCTCACAATATTAAAGTAAACATGCTAGCTTAATAATCTATAGGCATAGGAGTTTAAAATCCAAATGGTGATGCTTAAGTCAGGAGAAGATTTAACTTAATAGGCCATAGGTGCAAGCTTCAAAGCCCAAAAATTTGATTAATTTATGAGTCTTCATTTTGAACAAGTTATCTTGAGTCTAAATATTGAGATTGTCATAAATGAAGAAGCTTTGACTATAATGTCATTAAAGGTCCCAATACAACATAATTTTCTATTTCTGACAAATTTTTTTTATGGAAATATCAATCAGAAAAATTCATCAAAAATTCATTGGATAGGGCGATTAAATTTGAAAACGTCCTAAGTTATGGATCACAAAAATCTATTAGAAAAAATTTAAAAAATCTATCATACACTAAAATCTATTGGAAAATGGGCATAAATTTTAAAAATATTTTGTTTGCTTCTTCTGATTAATTTCCAATGGATTTTAATGTATGACATATTTCTAATGGAAAAAATCTATCAAAAAATTCAAATGCCCTAATAACCATCCATATACATAATCTCCTTCCCATTTCCCTCTTCTCATTCCTTCATTGCACCAAAGCTCCTCTTTACCTTCCCAGCTTGATTCTTGCGCTTTGAAGGTATTTTTGACAAATATAAATTGATTAAATTGTTCTTATTGCTTTACTTTACATTTTTTACTAATTATTTTTTTGAATTATTATTTTTATCATGATTTAATTGAATTATCTTATTTTAATATATGAAATTTCAGGCCTAAGTTTGCCTATGAGTTTATTTGTCAATTTCTTGCTTGGACACTAAGGTTAGTACATATTTGTAATTATTAATTAGTTAATTATTAACATAAGATTATTGTAGAAGTTAATTTTTAATTACTAGTTGTATTTTCTTGTATATTTAAATTACGATTGACTAATTATATATTTTAAATTAGATTAAGTAGGATAAAGTAGTTAGATGACATACTTGATAGTGCTGTTGATATTACTTTAGGAATTATGTATATTTTGAATTAATACCTATTTTTAAATTAAAAATTATTTATATAATTTGATTTTGCTAGTTTTTGAAATTATTAACTGTCTTATTAATATCAATTGTTAACTTGCATGATGAAGATGGTGGACACGAGAAGGTAGATAGACTAATAGATCTAGAGCAAATGGGTAATGTCAAAAAAGACAAAGATGAGGATAAAGACGATGATGAAGAAGATGTATAGAAAAAAATCTGATGAATGATACTACCATTTGATGTGTGACATGTTAATTTGTTATTTGTATGAGTGCTAAATTATTTTATTCATTTAACATATATTTGATTATTTTCTACTTATGTTATGTAAGAATATTTGCATATGATAGGCTATGGGGTTAGAGGAGGTAGAGGATAATGATCCTAGGGATGAGGTTCCCCCAAGATCCCTTTGATAGCAATTTGCATGCGATAGAGGTTAGAGCCCACTGGCTGTCATTCATCCTAACTACACATTCATTCCTACACTCAACCTACTTCTACATAGATGGGGGCATTTGGACAGATGTCAATATAGACACAATCATAGTAGCAGTAGTAGAGGTCCCTAAATACATGAGGATCACTATCATAGATGGCATGACCATCATCAAGCATGATATCAACCCCAAGAAAACCTGGACTTCCTAAGGTACCTATATTAGGTCCTAGGGAGATGATTATGCCTTATAGGATGGGATATATATTTTTTATTATGCTTGATATTGGTTTTGATATGAACTTTATTTTTTTATTTCTTAATTATGTTTATTTTTATTTGCTTAGGTTCTCCTTGACCTATGAGCTAGTAAACACCAAACAACACATCATCATGAGCAAGTATGAGGGCGTGTATAGCCTATGTGAAAGAGTATTTTAGATCCCACCCAGAGGACGCTATATGTGGAGCTTAGGGTGAAGTTTCTATACTTTTTTTTTATAATTTAACTTTCTTTTTTTAACTGTTTTCTAACTATTTGATGTTTTCCTTGTTATGTAATTGCAAAAGTATTGGAAGTGAAATCCTTCTTATTAGAAAGGCATGCAAAAGAACTTCAACCACAAGGATTTTATCAAAATGAATGATATCATGGAAAAGCTATGTAAGAAGAGGCAACTCAGCCTGATTAGATCAATGACAAAGTGTGAGAGAAGTTTCTCAAGTATTGGGAGGACTTTAAATTTAGAATAAGAGGAATAGGGCATTCAATGTAGTTGGACATGGTTCCTTCTTGCACACTAGTGGATCAATCTCCATAGCAGAGCATTAATTATGCATGGTAATGTTATTTGAATTCAATGTGTCATTTACATTGTTGTAATCATGTTCATACCACAATATATACTGTTCATAAAAAATTTCATATTGTGCAAATAGTTGAGACTAGGGCTGAGCCATCTATGGATAGCTTGTCTCATCTAAAGCTGCATAATCCTATGTAAGTAATTTCTCTTAACTTGTATTTTTGTTATTACTGTATTGTGTGTTTAGTAGTAAAATATTATATTTATAATATTAAATAATTAATTATTTCAATTTGCAAGAGAACTTCAATAAAGAAAAAAGGACTTGACATAGACTTAGGCTTAAAGAGACACAAAGGGAATTGAGGAGATGGCCGATGAGGTAGCCTAGTCATCTGACCTTGAATTGTAGATGGATACCTTAGGCGAGATGAATCAATGAGTTAGGCTTAAAGGCACAATAAGGATGACTGTATTGACTATTGTATCCCACTCCTAGAGTATTTCACCTACTGCAATGCAGTAGCAATAAAGCCAATAATTGCTGTCTCCTCCTTATTCATATGGCTATTAGTAACCCCCTACGTATGGTTACCAATAACCCCTACTTACATGTATCCATCATAGCCACCATTGCAACCAATTCAACCACCATCAGTTAAAGCATCATCATCATATATATGAACAACTAATGGATGGACGATACCACATATGACAGGAGGTATTGGATGACCTATTGGTCAATAGTAGTAGTAATGGGATGCTACCTGAGATCAGGAGACTGATGAGTTCCTCTCCAATCTTGGGATGCAGTGATATTTTTACGTATTTAATTTGAATAATACGTTTTACACATTATTTGATTTGAATAATACAGCTCATGTATTATTTGACTAATTTTATATATTTATAACTATTTGTATATGTTGTATATTTAATTTTTCATTATTAATTAAATAATAATATTTAGAGGTTCATTAACAAATGGAGATTATTTTTAAAAAACCATAATAATTTTAAAAAAATTGTATATATTTCAATGGATTTATTGATGGATTTTTGAAGGATAAAAGAAAAAAATAAACTTTCTAAAAAATTTGTCTTCTTGAAATTTTGTTGGAAAAATCTGTTAGAAATCTTTTTCGATAGATTTGGCATTGGAAAAAAATAAACAATGGTTTAACTGATAACTATTTCCATAAAAAAATTTGTAGAAAATTTCAATTTTTGACTGAAATATCTTAATTTTTGACTAATTTTTCATTGAAAATAATGAGTTTTTTTGTGGTGTCATAATCTTACATTAAGACCTTAGGGTCATAGAATGCTATCATTAACTTCCTTTGTGATTAAATTATCACAACACTACTAAAAAAACATTGTTTTGGGGTAATTTTGGCACCACATGAAATGTTGCATGTATGCTCACTTGTACACTGGGGAAAATGGAAGGTGAGATTTTGAAAAATTTTGACATTTAGGACTGCTTTTTAGATGATCAAAGCTATGCCAAATCACCACCTCAAATACAAATATTTTAAACCTATTGAACCCTTTCTTCTTCTCCCATTTGCAGCCACAAGCCTTTTCCCTTCCTCTTCATTGCTAACTACCAAGGGATAGACATCGGCCACTGCAATGATGTCAGACATTGGCCAACTACCACAGGTGAAGAGGCCAACCATCTCCATACCATTAGCACTTAACTTAGGATTTTTGTAAAAATCACTCAAATCTCCTCTCAAATTTCTGGAATTAAAGATGTAGTATAGTTGTTATTATGTGAAAATTTGTTGATTGTAGATTTATTTGTGAAAATTATTTTATGTATAAATGTGTGAAGTTGCTTAGATTGGATTTGTGAAGTGAAAAAAGTTTGAATTTCAATTTAGGAGTTATGGTTGGCATTGTGTAGAAATTGTTTGATGATAATTAATTGCAGGTTTACAAATGTAAATTTGTTGACACATGTAAATTTCAAAAAAGTAATTTAAATTTCCTTTTTCTTTCATCTATGATAGAATATTAATACGTTTAGCAAGTTCATGTAGTATGAATAAAGTTTTAAGTTGGATGAGATTTCATCCTTTTTTATGGAACATTTTTTTTTTAAGTTTCTTTATCAATGGAGCTTGAATTTTAGCTTACTTGTAAAACTATTACAAGATCCATAGTATACAATGATGAATCTAATCTTTTGGGTTCAAGTTCTAAGTTTCTTGTCTTTAATTTTCAGGGAAAAGTCATGGTATGAACCTAAATGGTGGAAATTACGTGATGATAAAATATAAGTAATTTATGAATGAGAAGAGACTTTTTTATTAGTTCAAGTTTCACCATAATTGTGTGATGATTCTACTTGTTTCCATTTTCCTTTAATTTCATTGATGATATGGTGATTGGATAACTTTACAAAACCTTGAATTACTTTATCTATTGGTACTTTCGACATGTAGCTAGTTCACTTCTTATACTCCTAAAGAATTTGGCACAAAATATTGACATAAACTAGTTTTCAATGTCCTCTCTATGTAAAGAGGATTTGGTATGAGGGAAAATTGAAAATAATACAGGTTTTTAGTTTTTTGTTCAAAGTATCTTAATGATATCGATAGGTTCAAACATATCAAAAATAAATAATATGATATTTTATTAACATCCTTGTGTTACAACTTGCACCCTAATTCAATAGTCAAGTATCATTTTCATTTATAATTCCATCATTGCATGTCTCTTGCTACTACTTTTAAGTTGTGGAGGATTATATTTTGCTTCATTTAATTCCATTTGATGAGGCTACAATCTTTTATTATGAAATAGTTCCTTCTAAATAGTGTTAAAACAATTGCCTTGAGATCTTTTGTTTTTTTATTATAATATTCTTAGCAAGGTTGTCATTCTACCTTTTTGTGCTACCTTGCTTGCTATCTCGCTCCTTGGTGGGATTGCTATGCTCGGAGTGGAGGATCGATGCAATCATTGGGATTTCATGATCTTACTAAGCTACACAATCACAATTAGGAAGGAGAAGGACTGTTGGGCTTATCTCAAGTTGGACCAACATTTTTTTAGTTTTTTGCTTTAAAAACAAAAGAAACCAAATTATAATCAAATTCCTAACTTGGGTTTTCTTTCAATCAACATCCTTTGGTAATTATAGTTCTCTTGCTACAAGTCTACTTTACACCTAAAGGAATTTTGATGCTTTGGTCTTGGTTATGTGACAACAACATTGATTCCAGCGAGGCTAAATGGTGGCAATTTCTAACGAGTTGAGTTGCACAACAACTTGTTGGTCAATGTTGATCTCTAACTAAAAAAAGTGGTCAGCTAATGGTAAGTGATTATGCTATATGTTTTTATTTATTTTTAATTAAATGAACTTTAATTTTTATAATTTAAAAGTCAAACCATTTCACAAGTGTAAAATGGCTTTTATGTTTTGTAATGTCTTCCCAATGTCCAAATCCAACCACCAAATGTATGGTTTGTCTTTTTCTTTTCTTTTTTTAGTGAATTAATTGTCTATAATGATTTTAAATTTTTATATTTTGTAGTAAACTAATTTTTATAAATTTCTAATGATTGAAAATTTTCGTAGGAGTGTTGAACCAATTTTTTATAATATTGTGAAAATTTTTGTCAATGGCTTCCTATAAGTTAAGGCCTAATTAAGTAAAAAAGGCTATTAAAAATAAGAGCAATGTGGATTGGGAGCATTGTTTTGAAGTTTATGGAAGTGCTAGAAAACTTAGATACAAATATTGTGATTAAACAATGATTTAGGGTGTTTATAGACACAAGCATCTTCTAGCCAATAGTCATATGGATATAAATTCTTGTCAATATATGCCAGATGATGTTAAGATTAAAATGATAGAACATATATGAAAGTAAATGAAAATTGCATCTAAGAAAAAACAAGTGTTTTTTTTAAAGTGACAATAATATTAATGATGTTAAGAGTAATGCATTTGTTAAAGAAGGCAATGAAAATGTTCAAAAAGGATCAGTTTTGAAAAACCCACTCCTAGTGTTGGAAAAAGCTAGTTTACAGTTAATCAAATGTTCAATTTAAGGGAGGAGGTATGTCAATAAATATCTAAGTTTTTCTATACTAATGCCATTCCATTCAATTGTGTAAAAAATCCAAAAATTGTAAAAATATGTTATTTGATTGGAAAATATAGAATTAGGTTAAAGCCTTCTCCTTACCATGTGATTAAGGAAAATACTTGAATCAAAATGTTGCCCAAACTATAGAATTTCTTGAGGAACATAAAGGGTAATGTAAAAAAAAAAGGTTATTTTATCATGTTAGATGGTTGGACAGACAAAAAAAAGTTGATCCATATGCAATTTTCTTGTCAATATCCCAATGAGGACAATATTTTTATCTTTAGTTCATATATTTAATTTTTCAAAAACAACTAATAAGGTGTTTAAGATGTTTGATAACATTGTTGAAAAAGTAGGTGAGGAGAACATTGTGTAAATGATCATTGTTAATGTTGTAAATTACAAGGCTGTGAGAGAAATGCTAATGGAGAAAAGGAAGAATATTTTTTGGACACCTTTTGTTGCTCATTGTATTGATTTGATATTGGAGGATTTTGAGAAAAAAATTGAAAATCCACTGTTTGAAAATTACTAAAACTATAAAGATTACAGTATATATTTATTCAAGGATAATGGTTATTAGAATGTTGAGGTACTTTACAAAAGGTAAGGATTTAATTAGGCATGCAGTCACTCACTTTGCCATAACCTATCTGACTTTAGGGTGTCTTAACAAAAACAAAGGTACATTGATAAGTATGTTTAATTTGAAAACATGGAAATTTGGTAAATTTTTTGGTATAAAAGATAGAAAGATTGTGCAGTCATTGGCAATTGATTGTAGATTTTGGAAGAATTTCACCAATCATCTTAAAGTTACATATCCTCTTATCAAGGTCCTTTAGTTGTTTGATTCTGTTGTATGCTGAAAAATACGACTCCATGAGAACGAGTCCACAGAGACGATGAAGGCAAGTCCTCGCGACATGTCTTCAGATGTCGAGACGGTAATGACAGTGGAAGCCTTGCGCGCTCACTCACCCGTGATCCGGAAGCCACCCTCAAACAATAGCACGTCTTGACAAGCGATGGGTTCAAGGACCAACCCTGCGATCGTCCTACTTGTGCTCGCCCACCCCAGCGACTCTCGTGACTACTCCACAATTGTGAAAGCCCTCACTAGGGACTGTAAAGCATCTTGCCTGACACCATGCAGACCTACATGTCGGCCTGGAGAAAACTACTCCCGCAGCCTACAATTAGA